>JABUQX010007290.1:17500-52500 GCA_015478945.1 Trachelipus rathkii | reverse complement strand
AAGTAAAAGAAAGCATTGTTCTTTAACTACGTCTCAAAACAGAACGCAAACGATTTTTTTACATTATTTTTGTTGATTTTGGAACATATAATGGTAAATTTTTTACTTATAAAGCATATGTAAATACTCTTTGTTTTGGAATTATTGGGGCTCAAAAAAAAAAATTTTGGTTTTCAATTGCAATATAAAATATTGAGTAGAGATACCGAAAAACGCTCAAAATCGACGTTTGAAAACTAGCCAATTGCTGCGTTTTGTTTTCTTTGATGTAAATTTGTTGAAAATTGGGAAAATTACTAACAAAATTGTCTCGAAGATTCTGCTACCAATTTCCCAAACAACAATGGACCATTCGAAATAAAGGTTGATCACAAGAGAGGTCGAAGAACTTTTATTCCCTTACAAGATATAATTCATTAATTTCAGTCTTTACAAAAATTTGGAATTAAATAAAAGTGAAAAAATCGGACTCATCTCTACTCATAAAAGACAAAAATCCTTTGTTGCATCATCTACTAACATCATGTATTGCCCTTTTTGCATATCCTAGAAATGGAATCCAAAACAAATATATTTATGTACCTTTCAACTCTGTAATTTTCCCACGTGTTTAATAATTCAAATTGTGAGCTTTTTTTTTTCTTTTCTTTTTTCATCTTTTTCGTTGATAAAGATAGAAAATTTAAATATAGCAACCTTGGTGTTAGCTTTTGATTTAAATATATATGGGGAAATGTTTATATTGCAAATAGTTCTACTATAATTATTAATTAACTATAATTAATTAACTATAAAATGACTTTCAGTGGAGAAGAAAATTCATTATATTAAAACAAACCGTCAATCTATCCTTCTGCAAACCATATGTCAAACCGACATTACAATTAAAAGTTTCCATAGATACATTTGCTAAAAAATAGTTTAGGAAGATTTTTTTGTTTATGTATGTTTAAATTGTATTTCAAATGATTTTCAATAAGAATTATTTTTTTTAAATCTTCATTTAGCATTTTTTAGGCATTTTCCTGCTATATTTATTAGCATTTTTTTCTAATTATTATTTTGGAAGGTTAGATTAAGTTTAGGTTATGTTAAGTTGTTTGGTAAGATTAGATAAGCGGGAAAATGCCCAAAATATTAAATTTAGCGTTTTTTAAAAAGAAATTTTTGGATTGAAAATCATTTAAAGACTTAAAGTACAATTTAGACATATATAAATTAGAGGTGTAGCGGATATCCGAATCCACATCATTTTTCTCTATCCATATCCGCTTGAATTTTTTGCAGATAGCGGATAGTATTCATCTATGAATTATGAGAAACATGCGTGCACATTACTTTATATGTACAGTATATATATAATATATATATATATATTATATATTATATATATATTGTAAATATGTTAATTGTGGTGATGAAAATTGCTATCGTTCCACTTGTGTGCATATTATTTTATATATGCAAAATATATATCATATATATATATATATATATTGAAGAAATTTGTGATTCATTCATTCATTCAGTAATGGGTGAAATGAAAGAATTTCTTTCATTTCAGTTTATATATTTTTTTATTATTATTTATTTATCCACTTTAGTTATTTTGTTATTGGATTTTGAATTGATTACTAATGTATATAATATTATCTTCCATCAGATTTAGTATTGATGATTATACGTTATTTAAAGTTCAGGTTGAACTAGTTATTTATAATTTTTTTTTCTTCTGACTGATATATATATATACAATTTCCAATTTTAAGTATATTCTGAAGTTAAATAGTCAGATAGTGATTTGAAGGCTCATACAAAGAACATCCCCGTTTAAGGGTAGGTGTTTATTAATAATAGGATTTAATACTAATTGTTCAAGTAATATTTGACCAGTATATTTAAATAATGAATTTAACTGAAGTTCTGATCAAATATGGTTGTTTCTTTAACTTATTTAAATTGTCAAGTTAAATAAAGTAAATTACAATGAGGTCTTTTTCTCAGGGATCTATTCTTGGAGCCATTGATCAATTTTGAAGCCATAATCAATCTGGTAGCCGTTATCAAATTTTGAGCCATTTTTATATATTTAAAGACCCAAATAATTCTAATATCAAGTTCTGATTATATTTTGAAGTTTAAAGATATAAATATTATAAATTAATTAAAAATTATTAACATATATATATTTTCACCCTTATTTTTTTTTGGGGGGGGAGCTGTGACATTCTATATTTAGTTTATATAAATATTATTACTTATTTTATTTGTATAACTATAATTATTAACATTTTTTTATCCGGTCAATGTACGTGGGCTTACTGTAGCCGCGTGTGGAACTATCAGGGGTTGTGGATCGTTTTTCTCATATAAGCCTGTATAGGGGATAGGGCTGAGTAGGAATCCTCCTCATATGTGCGACCATTTCCTTTTTCTAAATTACCAAGTAGTCGGGGGTTCCGGAGACCCCTCCTACGGAGGGGGTCGAATTAGTCTCTACTTCCGTAGTTCCCTGCGGATGCTCCGAGATGATACCTTTTTTTGTCTCACGACTTTTCTTTCCTTTTCCTGGCCATCAATTGGTTATTTATTTTATTTTAACATCGTATGTGAGGCATTTATTTTTTTTAATAAAAAAAGCAAAAAATTTGAATAGACACTCAATTGATTTAACGAGTACAATAGTAAATAAATTATAGGTCTGTCTAAATTAGGCCTTTCTAATCATTTATTAGTCTATAATTATTTAACAATATTTTTTATTTTTTTTTTTTATATTTTTTTATTTTTTTACTCATTTCCTAACTTAAATACCTAGGATTCCATAAATGTATTTCTTTTCCCTTTTTTGGTTATTGTAGTTTTTTTCTTTTTTTTTTTTTTTATTCTTTTTTTTACTATAGTTCCGCACATAACAATTAGACTTCCATTAACATTTTCTCACTAGTACAAATTTCATGTATTATTTCCTTATTCCCGTGTTTCAACTTTTATTCATATAGGGGCAGGTATTGTTATTTTAGATTCATATATTTTTATTTTAAAAATCATGTATATCTGAATTTAAAACTATTTATATCAAGCCTACTATTTTTAATTATTATTCATTTCTTGGTATATTCAAATACTTATGAATTATAATTTTTCCTCTGGTTTCCCATATAAACGTTAACTTTTTTTGTACTAATTCTACAATAATACTTTGTGAATTGATTATTTTTTCGTAGAATATTTCTATATTTTTTAATTTAGTGGTAATAGTTTCCAGAAATTTTTGTTTCGTATATGCATATTCATTTGTCTTCAGAAAATTTAAATAATGTTCGGATGAAGTAAAAAAGGTCCTATCTATATATAATTGATGTTTATTTGTCATTTATTAATATATTTCTTATATTAATTATTTATATTATATTATTTTGTTTATTATTTTTATATACTTTTATTTTATTTATTTTATCTATTATATTTTTATATTATATATATTTATATATTTTTATTATTTGTATAATAGACTCGATAAATATAATATTATTTTATTATTATATATTATCTTATTTATATATATAATTTATTTTTTATTATTATTATATATTATTATTGGTTTTTTAAATACTACAACTCATATCTGAAAAACTACAATAGATACTAAGGTAATATAGTGCATATACATTGGTGGAATTCAACTGGTACATTTTATGTTGCGTTGAAAAAGTTAAAAAAAATAAGAAATAAAAAAAATAATTAAAATAAAAAAAATTATATCTATCAAAAACTACAATAGCTACTACACTGAAAAGAAAAAGATTTTTGGATATCCAGTGGTAAATTTATTTTACATAGCAAAAAGTAGAAATAAAAAATGAAAAAATAATAATATATAAGTATTATTTGTTATTAATTATACGTAATATTGATTTAGAGAAGCCTATTTTAGATGACCATTTTTATTGGTTTTATCTTCGTTAAATATTAATAGACTTCTATTAAATTCTTTTGTCTTTTTTTTTTTAACTAATAGAATACTGTCCAAGTGGTATTCAATACTCGCACCGGATTGGCCAGAGTCGGGGTCCTCTCGGCCTTCGCGGGAACTACTTGTGGAGGACTTAAATTCCCTCCACCCCTGCCCGGTGGAGGGTCCCGGCGGATACCCTCCTGCTCTTTGGTATTTGGGTATTCATCTGTCGGGGGTTTTTCCTTTCGCCCCTCCTCGCTACGGTTAATGGGAAATACGTCCCCCCCTGTGTTTCGCCCGTCGAGCTCGAGCTCCCCTACAATGCCGTGTAACTACATTTTATCCATGATAATTATATGGATATTATTTTTAGGGTATTTACTATGTCTTCCCGTCTCTATTATATAAAAAAAAAATAGCCCAATATTTATTTTTATTTTATATATTTATTTATCCTTTTTAGTTGTTTTTTACACATGTTCTAAACGGGTGTAAATTTTACAAGTGATTCCAAATAATGTTTCCTTGTTTCGCTGTATTGGCTATTGTAGGGTGTAGGATATCTTGATTTTTTTTTTTGTTGCGGTTTTTGTTTTTTTTTAACTATTTTCCGCCCTAAGATTGTGACCTTTTTTTGGGGATTCCAGCAATGTAATTCCTTTGTTGCTCTTGTATCGTTATTCTGTAGTTTTTGAGATATAGTTGTAGTTTTAAACCAAGTTGTAGTTTTTAAAACGCATTATAACATATATATATATATTATCATATATAGCTAGTATTAGTTATATTATTATTATTTTTGTATTATTTTTTATATATTACTTGTATATACCGGTGTATGTATGTATTATGTATTATATTTTTATATAGCTATTTTTGGATATTAGTATATATTTTATATATATAGTATATATTATATAGCTTTTGCGTTATTCTTATTAGATTATGAGCCTATAGCTAGGAATTATATTCTGTAGTAGTATTTTTTGTATTTTATTATATATAGGAGATATAATTGTTCCTTGGGCCAGCATTTCGATTATCCGTCATGAAAAAGCCATTAAAAAATCTATTAATTGATTTACAGGCGTTTTTTCGCTGATACCTGGTCGCAGAAGTATATGCACCCTGGAAAATCTAAAAAAAAATATAATAAAAGAGAAATAATAAAACGAGTAAAAAAGAAAAAAAATGTATCACATCCTTAACTGAGCAAAAGAGCTGGAGGAAAGGAATACATTTTTGTGAATCCTTGATTAAAATTTTTCACAATAAGAAAATTGTCAGAAATATAGAGAGAGAGGAGAGTGGTAATAATAAAATGTCTGATAATTCAGTTAACTACACCATCCTCAGAACTAGAATGTGCCAATCATGAAATTGTTTGGAGAAAAATTGCATCTGGAACATTAAATTTTTGCTTTACTGACCGCACACTACAGTGTCTGAGCCAACTGGTAACATTGGCAAACGTTTTTCCATACCCCGTAGGGGAGGGGCGGAGGAACCCCGCGACAGCCAAATACCAAAGAGAGCGGGGGGTTCCGGAGACCCTCCCCGGAGGGGGGGATATTATGTCCTACCTCCGTATGGGTGTCATCGGCGAAGGCCGAAGACCCGACTCCTGGGCCATGTCGTGCGGTGATATGGGCCCGTTGGGGTATTGGGGTTCTTAATACGTAAATATAAAAAAAAAAAAAAAAAGTTATAATAGAAACGTCTATTTTAGTTTATGTGAGAAGACTAATAGGTCCAATCTAAATTGGGCGCTTCTAATCATGGTTTATTACTATAGTGATATTAACAATAATTTTGTTTTTTTTATATTTAGTGTTTACTTTTCTTATGGTGAAATTTTTTTGCTCGAGGAATGTACCAAATATGTATATGTTCCTTTATGCTGTAAGCTATTGTATGTTTTCTCGAGATATAATTTTTTTTTTTTTTTTTATTTTTTTTTTTTGTGTTCTTTTTTTTTTTTTTTTTTTTAACATTTCTCAGGGCCGCAGAGACTCTTTGGACCAGTGATTCCCAGCAATGTATTCCCGTTTTACCTGTATGCATTAATAGTTTTTAAGAATACATATGACGTAGAATTCGAAAGCGGTTAATATATGTTGGATGAGGATATTATATATATATATAATATATATATAGTTATAACTATATACGTGAAGGTTTCTTTGGGTAATATTATATTACTAGTCATATATATATAATTATATATGACTATTTATTATTATAGCATGTAATTATTATACGCCCATGTATATATGAGTATATTTTATTGTAACTGTATATTCATGCGTTAATATACTATGATTATAACACATGTATTTAGCCGTCATGAGGACCTCATTGAGTAGGGAATATAGAGGGTATATTATTATTTATCACTATATAGTATATGGGGGTTTATAAGGTAATAGTATACACTATCCTTTAGGAGTGAACGTCAGAACATACGAAACTCTATGAGCAATATATTTGCACATTTCTAGATTTTTTTTACATATTACTTTCTCAAAGCACGTTTTGTTTTAGGGAAACACAAATGAATTAATTTTGACTGGCCACTTCTTTGGAGAATACCAAATGGGCTTACGATTGGTAGCACCGTTCCCAGAAGGCGTCTGAGGTAAATAAATAATCTGCCATAGTAAACGTTAAGGATGGAAAAAAAACAACCTTATCGCTGAATGATGGAAATGTAGAAATTGCTCTAAGAATTTTAGCAAGAGGATCTCCCTTGTCTATTCTGGAAGGATATTTGGCAAAATTTTTGATAAGTGAAGGGTGAAGAACTTTCTTTACCGTTTGAAGAAAATTTTGCACCATCCACGTCGATAATGCCTTACAGATTCTCTATCTACTAAGGATTTTTTTTTTAAAAACATATAATGTTTGGATAAAAATGTGGATAAAAATTGAAACTCAACCAAATCGTACAGACGAAAAGCTCAATAAAATATAAATAGGTGTTATGGCTCTAAGCCATTTTAAAATGGTCTAGCCAAATTCTTTGCCATTTTGAACTATAAGATTGAAATTTTTATATTGCCTTTGATTGACCATTAATAATTAATGGTTCCGTTAAAAGTAAATAGTTTTCGAGGTTACTTTATTGAAAACTGAGTTCTGCTTCTCCATATGGTAGTTTCTTTTTGAATCCAGTGGGTGTGGCGAATTTATCTGGGAAACGCAGACCTCCGGAGTATATTCGGAAAAGGTTCACCAAATCCATAATGAAAAATTGATATTTAGATCCATGATATTACAAGAGTCACTAGATGACCTTCCCGTCAGTCCGTATTTCTTGTTGGGGACTCCAACACTCTCCCCTACCTTTCTTACCTACTCTTCTTTCAAAAACTACTTATTATTTATCATATATATTACTTATTTGTATATTATTTATATATATTTTATAATATTTATATAATATATTATAATATATTATATATATATAATTATATATTACTTATATATTATTTAATTATATTATATATATTATTATAATATTATTATACATATATATATATTTCATTTTATATTTTATTATTATATATATTTATTATTAAATATTAATATTATATATGTTATAGCTAAGTTTATAATTTGTCACTCTAGAAACCTCTATGCCTTTGAATAGGGGGGGAGGGACAGAGTTCATTACTATACATACCGTTATTTTGCGGGGGGTCTTGGTTTCAATAAGAAATTTGTTGTTACCATGTATTTAATTATAACCAAGTTGGATTATAAATGCAAAGATTTATTATTCTTTAAGCTTGATAGCTCAAGTCTCCTACTACTCGGCTCAACTCAATTTTTAAAATTCTATCGCTACTCGCGTTGGACTTGGTTTCTTTAATCTAGATGGGCGGACCTTCTTTTGCTAGTAGCATGATAGATAGAGAGTAAGAGAAGAGTGAGAGAGAGAGTGAGTATGAGTATGAGAGAGAGAGTAAGACGAGTAGAGAGAGAGAGAGAGAGAGATGAGAGAATAAATGCATGATATAATAGATTGTTGTGTTGAATGAGTTGGATATAAATTTTTTAGTGCATGTGTGGGTATATTTTAGAGATTTGTTTTAAATTCATCTATGTCTCATTATAACAGAGGTCTCCATATCTTTTTTTAGTGGTGTCGCACTCCCCTCCAAAATGATATTGGATTCCATGCATCCCCTATCTTTTCATGCAATATATTTATATATAATTATTAATATATAGTATTATATATTTTTAAATTTTATATATATATATATATTTAATATTTTTATATATATAATATTATTATGTTAATATTATTATATTAATTTTATATATATATATATATATTATATATATGATATTATTATATATATTATTTATTTTTATTAATATAGGATAGCACTGAGATGGGAAAGGATAAAGTAGTTGAAATTAGGTCCTTGCAGTGAAAATAGAGGTTGTGGAAATAGAAAATAATAATATTAAAAGATGATGTTATTAAGAAAAAGTCAGTCCGCCTGTGACCTGCAGTAACAGGTTTGCACTGTCTTCCAGATGGTGAGGGATCTAGATGAGTAGCCAAAATGGTTAATGTAGAGTTAATTTCTATAGGGAAGACTGATGCCATATTGCTAATATTGATTGACTCTATGATAACGATCTCTAGATAGGAACTATTTTTCAAAATATAATGATATACAAAGAAACGATTGATGAAGTATGTTTAATCCGTGCGCTAGAGTTGAAGTGATATCTGTGGAAATAGGATGTATAGATTGAGATTTGTTCTACATAATGTTGATTTCAAATGGATTTAGTGCCATGTGGGTACAAATGATATATGGCATAGAAGGTCTTCAGATAGAATTTAATAGCAGATTATTATAGGTTAGATTGATTCAGAAGATTAAAGCTAGTGGAAGAATATACATGATTTCTGGGATTTTACCTAGGTTAGGTGGAGGTCAGGAATGTGGGCGAGTAGTGAGCTTTAGGTGTTAATTATGATAGGGTTAGAGAATTTATGTTTTTCCATAATATATTAGGTTTTTTTTGGATTATGTGGGAGAATTTCTTGGATAATTAGATCTTTTTGGTAACAGATGGAGTTTTCATCTGAAGTAGTAAAATGTTTCTGCTTTTCTTTCAGATCACAGTAAGTTTTGAGAAGATCTACATTTAGCTCAAAAAAACTAGGGGTAAAACTCCAGTGGGTGGTTTGGGCTAAATCTGGATACGAATAATAGCAATGGTAACTTGGTATATAGTGGGATAGATCTTAAATATAAGCTATGTGTTGTTTACCAGGTTTCATATAATGATGAATTCATATGCATAAATAATATTACAGCATTTCGAGTATCAAATATCTTTAATACATAATTGCTAAATTGATAGGAAAATTCAAAAAATTGATAGATGATCTAAGTTTTATCCATAAAAAATGAAGAATCTAGATCATTTATTTGACATACTGGCAATTAGGGTTATATGAAGAATATATGAGACTTTTTACTTTCAGGATTATGAAATAGAATGATATTCACTTTATTTATATTTATACCAGCTAAGAGGAATGCAAGGTAGCTATTTATTACTAATATTGTTTAATAGCATATTTAGCTACTGTAATAAAGAGGGTAAGAGAAGTGTGAAAATTTGATTTAGACATTATTGGCTATCCAAGTTTTGGTGGATATTCACTTAATTATATTAATAAATCGGAAAAGATATAACCGGGCATTTTTAATAGACCTATCCTGGCACAGATGTCAAGAGTGAAGATCCCCGAAGTTGTATGGAAGAAAACCTGAGATCAGCATTGTCACTAAAAGAATAAAGGTGTTCTAGTCATAATGGGTTGACTTTATAATTTCCTAGGCAATTCATTGGGGATTTCCTTAGTCTAAATTATGGACCAACATAGTTAAGTTCTGAAATTCAAAAAATTGTATATAACTAGATAACTTTTTAGACCCATATTGGTTCAATTGTAAACCCACAAGATCTTACGAATGCTATTATTATGACTTCATATTTTAACTAATCGCATTCTGTACACGTTTTGGGTGATAAAGTTATGAGTTGAGGAGAATTTAGGACTTAAGTGACCAATAATATTAAAATTAGTATTTATATGCTATAATTAATTTATCTGGGGTCACGACAAATTGGCCCAAGTTAATATAGAGATAAAGATATTTAAGATTATTTCTGAATGGCGATTTTACCAAATTTTCGAGACATGCATTAGTACAACTAACTTGGGTAATTAAAAGAGATTAAAGGACCAAACTGTTTATATATCATGTGGGAACATTTTAAGCAAATTTTTAAAAATGACATATTTCAGTTCTCAGTATGTTTTAAATGATAAATCTCGCATTGGGGTTGGCTTAAGAGAAAACCTGTTTGGTGATATTTGAAGAGAATATAGAAATTAATGAAAAGCGTAGACGTAGATGTTTTAAAATATTCAAGGGTGTATTAGGGAAGAAATCGGTCTGCAATTAGAAATAATTATAGAAAAAATTTAGAAATGTAACTAGAGTCAATAAAAATGGCAAAGAGAGAGGCAGAAATTTGATTTTTAGCAATAGGAATAGTAATAAGAACCTTAAGAAGTTTTTTAATCTTAAATAAAATACAAGTAAGACATATAGGACGATAGTTAGAAGGTCCTTGAATAAATAATTGATGATAATATTAATGGCAGCTTTCATAATTTGGATATTTGAAAGGATATTTAACATGGAACCTTGGCTATTTTCAGTAAATTTTACTGAGTTGTAAAGATTTAAGATTAATATGTAATATTTGGAGACTAATAGTTCTTGTTATGCATGTAACTATATAGATCTTACATGAATTTGACACCTTGATGAAAATAAGATTATATAAATGTTTTTTCGATATTTTTTTTGTTCATCTGTGAATAAGCTATGCAGGCCCTTGATGAGTATTATATATGGTAGATTCCTTGAAAGAGGGTAAGTACTTTCATTGCAAAGTCACTAGATATATGATTCTATTATATGCGATCTATATACACATTTTTGGTGTAGTGTACCTAGAATGATCTGGAAATGGCATATCATTTGTATGTGTCCTATTAAATTATTATTAGAAGGTATGTATAGGAAAGTATATTGGGGAAAAATTTATAGGTCCAGTTAGCTTCCACTCTTGGTTGTAAAGGTTCTGGAAAAGTTTTTAATGAAAAGGTCATATAGTAGAAATACTTAGAAGATAAACAAGGTTAATGAATGTATGACTTACTCAGCACTCTGAGTTCTAGAAAGTGGTAGGGTCATAAGTCAGTACAAAACCTTTTAAGAATTATATATTGGAATTAACATAACTGACTGCATCTACCTGGAGATCCATGTATGATAATTTAAGTTATATTTAGACTTTAGTAAATGCTTATTGATATTAAGGTTCTCCCACTATATGTTATAGGTCTGATAAGATAAAGTTATTTGTCATATGTGGTATTATTTATTTTCTATTTTAGGTGTGATAGTGGTTATCCATATTATTCTTTTGGTTGGATTAATAGAGTGGTTGGCGATAATAGAAAACAGTGTTGATACAACTAATAGTGGTCAATAAATCAATTCATGGAAAATTAGTGTGAATGAGTGGTTGTCTCCAATCATGGGTTCAGTGCGGGGCCACTACTTGTTCGCTCATTTTAGTATATTATAATGATTTAGATCCAGGGTATTAATATTCCACAGCAGTTTCTAAGTTTGCAGATGATCTTATATATGATGGCCACCTTATTCAGTTTAGGAACTAGTTGAATGGTATGCATAAAGATGTCAAAATGATCTTATAAACTTAGTTTTCAGATAAGTGGGCAATATGAATTTTAATATGATAAATTAGTGTAATGGTTTTATCACCTAATGTTAACTTATATATAAAGTTTTAACTCTACGATATCTTGAAATGGGTGATTTAGGCCTTGAGTCCTGTGGTACGCAAGAAAAAGATTAGTAGTGTGGTAATTATATAGCAGTTAATTATTTGAATAGTAAGCTAATTCAGTGTTTTGGAAGACTAATAAGAATAAAAAGCTAATAAGATATGCTTGTGTCATATATAAATTGCAATAGTTGTTTTACAAGAGCTCAAGGAAGTAATAAGTATATACTGTATAATTTTTAGCTTATTTATGTTATCGGTACTCAGTAATAGAGTTTTTGTTTGGCACAATTTGGGCTCTCCCCTATATTTAAATGAAAGACCTTATGATATGCTAGAGAGATGTTCAACGATAGAGCAACAAGGGATGACTTTTCTGGTTGGGGTATGAGTACTTTATAAGTAGAGGAGGCTTGATTGAAGTTAGGAATGTTTTCTGTAGTAAAGCGATTTCTTATAGAGGACATGATAATACAAGTCTACTAAAATAATTTACATCTATTGATAATATACCATGAGACCAAATTAAATTATTTTCATAGTAGACTTGGACAATGTGACCAAGGGGGTGCATAATAAGTAAAATTAAGAAGTAAAGTACATTGCCCTCTTGATATAATCCTGAGCATGCCTAAATTCAGTAATTAGGTAGTGTTTAAATTTTTGGGAATATAGATATGCTCACCAAAGAGGAGGTATTGTTGTAAGTTGTGATCTCCGATTGCAATACATTTTAAGAAAGGGTTAGATCTCTTCGGTTTTACATGGAATGGTGTATTGGGTATTACAATACAATATATTGAACTAAGCCAAATTGGCGGGTTTTTAGTTTAGCAGTTATTGTTAGATGGCATGAGGCATGTGTGACTATAACTTAATATTAATGCATGTGGATGGTTTGTGGTATCATATTTATTATATAATATCATTTAATGTTTGACTAATGCCATTTATTATTGGTGTAATTTGTATGTTATCATTTACAACTAAATTTTGGTGAGGACAAGCCCTATGGGTGCTTTTAGTGTATTTTGCATGAGCTAAATGTTTGGGTAGTGGGTGTTGTACAGGGACATGTCCTCGATTAGGTACCTATAAGTGTGTTTTTTACTGTCTCTATATTTCTTATGTTCTTTAATGTACTACTGATCAAAATATTACATACAAATGAAAGATTATTGATCTATTATGATGGAAATAGATTTAACGCTATTGTACGCAATAGAAAAAGAGGATCAACTTGAGAAGAGGCCTACCAGCCACCATCCTATGGTTATAACTTCTTGTTTTGAATAACAGAATTCCTACACCTACAACCTTTTGAACATGCAACCTTTATATGTAATTAATGGACAATTTTTTTTTCGTCTTTTTCCAACATCCAAGTTTCTTCCTGCACAAGAAATCCTAATGCCTTTACAGAATTTTAGTAACTGTTGCAAGAGGAACTAAAAAAGTTCCCGCAACCTCGAACAGAATCCCAGCTTCTAGTTGACGGTCACCAAACACAATCGTTGAATGTGATATGAGGTTTCCAAGACATAATTTTTTGTTTTAGTTCAGACTAAGATGTTTAGGTTGTCAACATGTTAGAATCGTTCATACGACGTCTCTGTTTTCATCTCTCTGTATTGAGGAGTCATTGAATAATAGCCGAGATATATTTTAGATTCGCGACCAGTGTGCTTCTCGCACGAGTTTGAGATTATTAAATGCACAAGAAGGTGTATGTTATCTAACTCGAAATTCGGCCTTTTTGCTTTGTATTTTGACAAATTAGTTTTTTAGTCAAAAATATTGTACCGCCTACTCATTACTAATTTTAAGGGTTAACTTTTTACTTCATGGATTAAGGTTTTCCATAAACTTTACAACAGTTAGGGTTTCAATGATCTTTCCTTAATTTATTAGTTTCGCACACCATAAAATCATGTTATATGTCTGTTTGATAGTAGTATTTAAAATGTAGCAATGTGTCTTCACCTGAGTATGGGTCTCGAATTCAGATAATAATCTCCTTTGCAGTAGTAGTTGACTAAACATGATTCCGATACCAGAATGAATATTAAGTATGAAGTTAATAGAGTGATGGTATAATATTTATAGATGTGAACGAGTAGTTTTATTCCATGCATGTATAATAGAGTACTATAGATATGTCTACTTCTTTTATCTGGCGGACGCTATATTATCAGGTATCAGCTTTTCATCGAACCATGATTAATTTATTGTAGGTAAATAATTTATATATTTGATATTGATAAGATGGATATATAAATCTATACTGTATACTCATCCCGTCTCAAGTAATTTAACTAATAAAGTGTGACCCTTAAGTTCTTTCCCTTCGGAGCGACAGAAGTCTGTCCTTCGAGTGCAATGTGTCTAGAGATTAATTCTCTCAGAATAATATTTGAATAAATTATAATGCAAGATTTATTATATGTTTCTCTCTCACATATATATATAGCTGTTACAGCAAATTAATGAGTGTGAGGGACAAGAAAACTTTGCTCGGGATATTTGTCATTTTAGTGTTTTGAAGCGTGTCTGGGGTAGATATGTGCTTAAATTTATAATTCTCAGGAGTGGTGGAACGCGATATTGCAGTTCACTATAAGGTTTCTTACCTCTGATTGTTTAGTAGTGGATGAGATTGCGATTTTATAAGAGTTTATGATTGCTATATTAAATCGAGTGGTTTTCTGGATGGTTTGAGCTATGTCGTGATTAGATCACATAATATCCTATGCTTTGTTCAATATGGAAATTTGTTAGGGTTTCTTCTAAAGTTCTCGATGTAAGTTTATATGCTAGCATTGACTCAGGTTTCTCCTTATATACTGTATTCTCACGATCGTTTGATGGAATATTGGAGTTGCTTATTAGTCATACTATTCCTATTCAACTCGGCTGATACCTCAGTTATTGAGTGAGTATAGTTGAGCTTCCGAATTAACTCTACGTTGAAGAGTGTTACGGGTTGATTAGACTACACTCCCTCACATATATATAGTAAAATTTGTTTTCTTTCTCTAACTATATGTGGCAGGGTTGCATGTTCGTAGGGAAGCTTATTCAAGTCACAGTATAAGGCGATGGGAAAAGTAACAGGCTCTTGAGAGAGTAGTAATAGACGCTAGAAGACTAATTCATAAAGGAGAGCGTTGGAACATTTTGATATCCATTTTAGGGAGAGGCAGCTCAAGTAAGCATCAGTTTTTCCTCTCAGAAACACTAAGGGGATATGGTTTAGCATGTCCTGCGTTCGGCACTAATGTAGTACCATACCTTATGGCAGAGCGGTATAAATAAGGGCTATAGGTTAGTACTTAGTTATAAGACGTTGAGGGCCTTCGTGAAACTGACGTGAGTCTTCATGCTCAAGTTACTAAAAGACGGTATAGTGGTGCAAAATATGTACTGAAGATAAGAACGGGGTATATAGGTGATATTGGTACTATAATATATATATATATGATAGTCGCAGATTGCGGTGCCCGTAAGAGACTGTGAAAGAACGGTGTGAGTCGTGAAGCACATAGGCAGTAGGCACAACAATCGTCTTTGATTGAAAAGCTATGACATAGAAAGTGAGAGAGTGAGAGTGGGAATAGGAGGCGAGTAATGTAGGGGGTAAGGCGGCAAAGTGAAGGTCAATGGGTCGAGAGGTATAAGATAATGTTTTGTGTTGTGGAGAATCGGAAGGGTAGAGGTGGAATATGAATAGTTAGATATAGTAGGAGTAGAGGAAATAGGTGAAATAAGAAATCTGGTCCTGATACAGCTAGTGTGTATTTACCGGATCACGGAAGTAGTGTATTTTTGTAAACTGATAGTATAATACATATATTATATATTATTATATATATATAACATAAATATATATATATATATACTACTATATATATCTATATAATATATATAGATATTATATAATATATATATTATATTATATATATAATATATATATATATATATAATAAATATATGTAATATAATATATTATATATATAATATATATATATATATATATATATATCATATATAATAATATATATATATATATATTATAAAGAATAAAGTCCGTAAATTTTTGGGACGTTTCAGGAGGATTCGCTTCTAAATAAACTAAGTAGGTTTTTAAGACGAAATCCCGTCAATATATATATAGTATTTACTTTGTTAAATAATATGGAGTGGGCGTGACCCCGTATAATATATATATATAATTTTTAAAGGTTTCAACTTGTTAATCATGCAACTTTTATTCTCCTTCCGAAGTAAAACTGGGAACGGCCCGTCGTACTTGGGGTGTTTTGTGTTAGGGGCAGATCTCTCTCCTCCTATCGCGCTCTTCTTATCTGTCTGCTTCTCTTGATCTCTCCTTTCATACTCTCACTTCGTCGTGTCATCAATACGTACACGTACATCTAACTCCTCTCTTCTGCGTCATGCTACGGTGTGTCACCTTTCGTTCTTGCTGTCTCGTCTTCTCAAAGCAATCACTACACCAGGAGAAACAGACAACAAGGGTATCACTACACAACAACCGGCACTACAAGCTCAGTACAGCAACATGGCACAACTACACACCACATAAGTACATAAACACGAGCAAATACCTCATGGCAGAGACGACAGATTTAGATACAATAAACACCATCCGACATAAACAGGCCATAAATACACAGGCGACACGACGCACTCAGACACAATGCACACACACAACAAGTACACACATGTACAACCACACACAAATACCTATGCAACACAAACCCCATATACACATGTACAACCAATCCACTGAAAGATTACTTATTAACGAGCCGTGAGCAACGACACACACATACATATCCCTAGTGCCATCGATAACTCATTAAGTAATTTGCATTTTCTCAGTCCCAGTAGTTATGTGTTGCGTAGATTGTGTGCTCTCTCATTAGTTCCATGAATGTTTTTCCAAAATTTTCAAAAGCTTTTATGCTTATAGTCCAGAATTGATTATTTTTCCTACTATATCTATCCGTTTATACCCTCTTAGCTTTATGTTTTATTTCTTATTTTATATCTTGCTTTAAGTTTTCTTATTTATGTAAACTTTTGTTTCCGATTTATATTAAATAAATGAAAAAATCGTTTTTTTCTTCTTCACTTCTTTTTGCAAGCACGATCCAGAGAAACACAAATTCTTAAAGAACATTGTTTCAAGTGTATTTTTGTTTGTTTTCTTTTTATTTGATTTTAATGGCCTAGATACCGATTTTTTTCTTATCGTAGGTCTGTTAAAATTATATAATTTCACAAGGCTTTTAATACTTGCTTTCATATCAAAATTGAAACGTGAATTATATAATTTTTTAAATTTCAATAGTAATAATCAATTTTTACTCATCCATAAAAATTACGGTATTCTAACATTTATATTAATATGATTGACATACAATATATTATTAATATTATTAATATAATTATTATATGAGTATATATATTATGAGATGGCTAATCATTGTGTTTTTTTTTACTATTATGATATCCGGCTGCACTCTAAAATCACTTTCTTCTGGTAGTATTTACCGTCATAGTACAATACCGTCAAATCGTCACAATCAGTGATATAGGTAAATCTGACTAGAATATTAAAAAAAATTTAACGAGTATGTAACTTTATTATCTGTGACTGCCTATTCTACACTCACAATCAATATACATTTATGTAATCATTATATTAATTTATCTTATATAAAAATTAAATATATATTATTAATATATTATTATTTATATTTATATATATAATTATATATTATAATTATATATTATTTATTATAACTAATATATTATCTATATTATAATATATTTATTATATTATATATATATAATTTATTATATATTAATATATATATATGTGTGTGTGGTGTGTGTGTGAGAGATATGTGTAGTGTGTGATATATATATATATATTATATATAATTATGGTGTATAATTAGAACCCTAATCTCATAAATCAAATATTAATATCTTAATTTATAACTAGACTAGTTTTAGGTAGTTATTTACAGAACACATTTCTAAAGGTAGTAATCGTAATATTATATTACCTGATATAATATATAATCCCCAAATATAATAGTTAAATAATATTATATTGATATAATAGAAGATGTTGTCCTTCATATATTTTTAGTGTGTTAAGTTATACTATAATAGTTTAATGAAGTATAAAATATTAGTAAAAAATAAATTTTTTTATTAATGAAGATAATGTTAGTTCATTAATGTAGGTTATTTCATTATATATGCGGCTTCTGTTCTAATATTATATAAGGTCATAAAACTTCATATCTTATATTTTAACTTATCATGTCTAACGTTATTGATAAATTATTTGATTCATACACTAAATGATGATTAGAATACATGTAGTAAGTATATTTATTATAAATGGTTCTGACTTGATAAAGGTATGGATGATGTATAAGATTCTTAAAGTTTATTATTGAAGAATTACACTGTGTAGTATTCTAGGCAATATTCTGTGTTGAGACGAAGGGAATCTAAAATGGTTTATTTTTATATATATTGATAGAATTAAAATATAAATATATGATGACTAGCTAATTCACTTATTAAATGTAATTAATATACACTATATTGATGAATAAACAAAGATTACTACCGGTAGATTTTCTTTTATTTAAGAATATATTTATACCACAGCTCAGATATTATTCATTTATGAATTTTAAATTTTAGACTTTAGACTTTAGACATTATACCTAAAAAGTTATATTCTTATTTATATTTCATTAATATAGTTCTTTCTAAAAGGGTATTTTATTATATTATATATATATATTATATATTATTATATATATATATTATATATTATATAATATATTAATAATATATATATTATTAATTAATTATATATGTATATATTACTATAATTACTCTATATATAATATATTATCTATATATTATATATTATATGCAATGATTTTTTTTAGTATTAACATCTTTTATTAGTTAATAATTCTTAGTTTATATGGTTTAGGTTATACATAACATAGTTCCTGGGTTTCATGTTTTTTATGATATGTTTGTAAGTGGCGATTACCAGTTGATAGTAGATACGAGAAAATTATGATTGTAATAATTTAAATTCGGTTTAACTAAGCAGAACCATTAAACCAATTATATTTAATAGGTAATGATATCAAGTATTATATGTAAATAATGTATGATGTATATTTATTATTATTTATACCTTATTATTCTCATCCTAATATATATATATTTAGGGTGTTATTTTTTTTTGTGACATATGTACTGAATGTTGATATATGGTATTAGTCCCTATAATAATGATTATTTGAAAGACTCTTTACGATAGTTAAGAGTCTTTTTCATAATAACGCTAATATTTTTCCTATTATTATTATATTTAAGATAAGATTCAGCCAAAGGTTTATATATAATTATTGTGTGCGAATTTAAAATCAACGTATTTTTACCTTGATTAATACACCTTCCTCGTTATTAATATGTATTACTAATTATTGATTATTATTATCTAATTGATTTAATATATAAATATGATAAAAATATAATAATATTAAGTGGTTATAAAATGTTTATTAAGTATAAAATAATATATTGAGCATAATAAAAATATTTTTAAATGTTAGATTATTATATATTATTAAAATTATTCGCACTTTTTGTATAGATTTTATCAACAATAATGGACAACCCTCCTATATGTACAAATTAATATTAGATATAGGTATAAATCATTTAAATATACGAATATTTAAAATGTTCACTAAAAACATCTTTTACTTATTAAGTAGTACTATTACCAAATGAAATTTTAGAAGATCTAGTTATTAAATAAATACTTAATTTATATATTAGTAGTAAGGTAGAGATGGTGTTGAGGTGTAGACTGTTACTAAGTCAAAATAAAATGCTGAAAAATTTTAATATGACATTATATATATATATAGAGAAATAATATGTCTATATATTCTATATATTATCGTATAATATTATTTACCGAAGTTTAAGAGGTTGTATTAAATGCTGAGTGAGCAATATAGTTAGGATAGGATATATATTTATAAAATTATTGAGTGTTGCATTAATTTTATTAAATAATTGACGACTATTACTATATATACTTAATATAAGTAATGACTATATAGTTTTAGATTATTATACAGAAAAAAATTTTAATAAAATGTTTATATGATTATTTGATAAAATATTATATAGATTGGATTCAGGCAACTATTACAATTCTTGAAATTTAATTAATTTTTTACAATAATGTCATTAAAAATGATAATATTTCCTGATAAAAATTATTTCATAGGATATGTTGCCTTCATTTTTTGATGGGTTTGAGGAAGGGTTTCCTCAACTGGACTATGAGATTTCCTCTAGGCTTTAAAATTTTAATGCCTCCTTTGAGAGTGGGATTATACTAAGGTATTTGGTGCATGTTCAGGTTAGTTGGGGCTGTTATGTCGAATGTATGTCTAAAATTATAGATATGCTAAATAAGGTAAATGATATTTGAGCTAAGTTTATTGCTAAAGTCATGTTTTGATATTAACGTTCATTTAGCTAAATTGATATAATACTATTTGAATCTGAAATGTTTTAGTTTTATTCTATGCATCTATCTAATGAATATAATAGCTAAAATCTAGAGTAAATCCTCTGAGCTGCACTTCTCAGTTTTGGTCTATTTAATTTTAAGGTCACTCACATATATTTTTTTAATTTTGAATTTCGATATATATACTATTTATTTGTTCATATTTTATTTTTATGAATTAATGGATATATTTACTCTAAAAAATCAAAAAAATAAAGCTTACAATATTTTCGACAAAAAAAGAATAATTAATAATACTCAAAAATGAGAATCGATGTTGTGAGCTAAAATATTTGTATCATACTAATAGAATATTTACCGCGGTACGGTATATTAAATATTATATATATAGTATAGGATATATATAATTATTATATACACTAAATTAGTTACCTTAGAAATATATATATTACAGGGATTTTTGTCATACGGTTCTTTAATTGTGTATTAAATATCTATAGAATAAAATAATAGCCTAATATGAGAGGCGTTAAGCTGTACTAGTTTGTTTTATACAATACGATTTTTTAACGGTAGTAGATAAAATCTAATATTTTTTAATTAATTTTTTAAAATAAACTAAATAGTAATAATTATATATCAATAAAATAACTCTATGAAACAACTTGCAAAATAAAGTGTCTAAATTAATTATTGTCTCACGTTAATAAAAAATAAAATATATATTAAATAAATTAGTTATTAAGAACAAATATATATTTTCCAATATAAATGTTTGTGGAGCAAAAAATAGTGGCTCCACTTATATACGTGAACGTATTTGATCACACAGCTGGAACCTCGACGATGGATTTTTTAACAATTGCTGAAGAAGTCTTATTATATATGTATTGATACGGATATATTAACACTTGGACTATTCTATTTCTAATCTCTATTTGTGTTTATGGATATAAGCAGTTTATGATATCACTTTCTTGGTTTTTATTAGCTTTTATCACGTTCGAACATGTTATTTATTGGACAAATAGTCTATTTTCTTATTATTAAACAGATATAGTATCTCATATTATAAGTCATTAAAGACTTTAGTATTAAGGTTTATATTTATTCTCACTAATTTTTATAAAAGTAATTTTTATTTTTTCCCATGTACATATTTTCAGGAGACTAATAAACTGTACTCTATTTTCTAACTCATTTTAAATTTCTCTTTTATGTATAAATAGTCATTAAATTCTATTTCTGTTTTATTAATTACCATAGTTTAGCAACTAAATATATAAATCTTATTGATTTCACTCTGAAGGTATTAGATCTCATATATATTTGAAATTTTGATTGTGGAAAAATATTGTTTTCCTTGAAGACTAAATAATGTAAATTTATCTCTATATGTAAATCTACTAAGTCCTTACAGGAAAAATAACAAAATATTGCGTTAGGTATCTGATGTGGATTGACATTAGCTTACTTTCTGGAATACTATGTTATTTTTTTCCTTCAACATTTGATCAATTGTAAATGGATTTAACTTTGTGTGTTTCGTAGTCCGGAATGAGAACTAGAAGACTGCTTTACTTATAATTAGTTTAAGATTCTTCACCTTATTTTTTTTTTCAGATCATTGTATTGTGAGTTGCGTGCTAACATGTTTAACTATTATATAAATCATTTTTTAATTACTCCTAATTTTGAGTTATTGAATTAATATTATATTATATTAATATATATATTTATTATATATTATATATTAATATATATAAATATATTATATATATATAATTATAATATAATATTATAATATATATATAATATTACTATTAATTTATATATATATTATTTTTTTTTAATTTCTATTATTATATATATATATTATATATCTGTATTTTATGTATTAGGAATATATAGATAGTTATATATGAATACTGTATATATAATATAATATCGAATTATATCGAAATATTCAAAATTAAATATAGTTTAAGAATAAATATTATATATAATATTTGTTTACATAATTTATAATAATTATTTATAATATGATTATAATAGATTATTATATTTCTGTAAAAAAAAAATCCGGTACTCGATTATGGTATATCGTTTATACCGATTTTATATATAGATAAAATATTGAAATAATTTGCCAGGTAGAAATTGTAAAAATTTAACTTAATTTTTACCTAGATTAGAATTGCAAAGGTTTGCATTTATATCGATGCCGACTTCAATAACTTATCATATATAATATATATATATAATATAATATAATATATATATACTATATAGTATATATATTATATTATATATACTATATATATATATATATATATATATATATATATATAATATTTATATATATAATTATATATGGGGTACAGAAAGCCCGAAACTCCAGATCCTCAATGACTTTAATGAAGGAGGAGAAGATTGGACGTGGATGGGGAATGTGTATGAAACAGATACGAGGGAGAGGGGTACTAGGGGAATACAATGAAAGACAATGTACTGATATATTAATGGGAATGCAAGAAGAAAAGAAGACCGGTGATTGGCAATCTTAGTGAGACCGGATATCTACAAGGAATTAACAGAACGATATTGATTAAATGAAAGATTGATGGCTATTACGATGAAGGTCAGAGAAGAGAGATTAAGTATAATTCAAACATACGCCCCACATAGGGGAAGACCAAGGGAGGAAAAGGAGAGATTTAGAGAAAAACTTCAACTGCTGTACGATAGGATTGGAGGAGAGACAAAGATCATAATTGGAGATCTGAATGCACAATATGAAGTAGAGAAGAGAGAAGCGAGAAGAGAGAAGTCATGGGGCTTTCGGAGTGGGAACAGGAACGACAGAGGGGAACTGATGAAATAGATTTTGCAGTGAGAAACTGATTAACTTTCATGAACACAATGCTTCCAACATGAAGAAGTTTAAAAATGGACCTGGTACAGATGGAGTTTGGATTTAGAAAGATACGTAGAAAAATCGAATGGATAGATTTAGTTTTTTTGACATAAAAAGGAATAATATTTATGGACATGAAGAGCCTACCGAACGTATCCTTGGATTCGAACATACAGGATGGGTAATTGGGACTACTGAGATGGAGAGAGAGATAAGCCGAGGAATTTGGTTAGAAAGAGATATCTGCTAGAAGAAAAAAGACCAGGCAACGAAGGAGAAATTTGATGAGACCTTAAAAGAAGAAAGATGCAAGTGGAAAATATGAGAGAAACAATAGAAATGAAAAATGGAAAATAAATTATAAGGAAAATATGATGGGAACAAGCACAAAAAGAGGTCCACTGGGAGAGAAAGAGAATAAAGTAGAGGGACGGAGGAAAAGACAAGCATTAGGTGAAAACGATGAGTGCAAGGCTGCACATAATGATAAGAGTAGGATACAGGAAGTCATGGTGAAAAAGTAAAAACTGAGAAATAGATTGGATTATGTAAATGCCAGAAAAATTGAGGAAGGATGAAAAAGAAGGAGTATGAAACAATCATGGGTAAAAATAGGATCGGAACTGAAGGAGACATGATGGAACAAAAAATATTATGGATTGGCTGAAAGGTATGGAACTAAAAAAGAAACGCACCACGTCATAATGAATAAGGAGGGAGGAAGAAAGCGGTTGGATTGCTGGAAAGATGGAGGAATTGTTGAGATTTAATGTTGAGGAGGTGGTGCAGATTGAGAGGGAACGAGAGGTGGTGGTGGAGGAAGGAGAAAGGACAGGGGGGATATTGCTGGAGGAAATAAGAGAGGACAATTAAAAACACTAAGAAATGGAAAAAGCCAGGAAACCGATGGACGAATGCTGAATTATTAACAAGATGGAGAAAGGAAGTGAAGTTATGGTACTAGAATTACCTGAATGAGAATATGCGACAAAGAGAGGAATCCTGACGAATGGCTAAGCATAAGAGCGTGATGCCCTTATTATAAGAAAGGAGAATAAAAAGAATTAATTTAACATCTACAGACGGGATAGCTTATACTGAATGTTGCAGCAAAATATACAGAAGAGAATCATGGGAAAGGAGGCTGAGAATCAAAGTTGAGATAAACTGGGAAGTTGGCAGTATGGCTTCAGAGCGGGAAAAAGTACAATGGATTCAATCTTCTACATGAAAATTGATGATAGAAAAACAATAGAATGGAAAATACAAGAGAAGCCAAGATGTGGACGTGGTTTGTAGACTGTTGACGCAAAGCTCTTGTTCGATAAAGGGAGTGTTTAGTGTTTAAAAAGCGGTATAAATTGTGCGAGTGCAAGCATTAGACGAAACAGAAGTATAAGAAATCCGACGAAAATAAAAAGTGAAGGCAATTAAAAGAGAGCATACTGGCTTAGTACAATTGATAATAAAAAAAATTAAGAAGGATGTAGATAGTAAAGAAGATAAGGGGAGAGCAAGTAAGTTGTTGAAGGGCAATGTAGAAAAGTTCTGTTGGTGAGACAGTTCGAGCAGTTGCTCTCGCCCGTACCACTGCGTAATTCAATTATTATACAAATGTGCATACGGACTGAGAAGATATGTAGACATGTAAGACTCTCGATTATGAACTAATACACATCGCCTGTACGCTCAAGATTGCATAGCTTTGCCAGCATAGTGATAGCAGGCGAGGTAGATCAGGGTACTCGTAGCAGGAAATGAGTTCGCAAACTTTGTTAGAAAATTAATGCGCCAGAAGTGGGTGATAGATTTATTCGGATAAATAGTGATGCAAACTACGGAGAAAGTACGGGAATAGCTGGTTGCTACATGGAATTAAGATACGTAAGGGAGAGAGGAACTTAACTGAAAAATCATAACATAGAGCCTATCAGAAATGAGAGACGTTCAGATTGTGGTGGATAAGGAATATCAGAGAACATTAATCGTGTTTGGAAATGTTTTGATGATGTGGGCGTTAAAGTATAATGGGTAGCCAAGAGAGCATCAGGAGTAGGAGAGATAGTTGTGAGTAGGATAAGAAGTGTACTATTCTACAAGTAAGGTTAGCTAGTGTAAGCCATTATAATATATCTAATATATTTAACTCACATGTATCTGATAAAGAAAACAGCTACCAAAGAGTGAAATTAATAGGTGATATATATTAATAAAACAATTAATCTGAGACCATTTTTACTAGTGTTCACGTGTACGGATCGGAATACTGGGCACTGAACACTAACACAAATGAGAAGAGTGTAAGAGGCTGATGGATTGTATAGTATATGAGGTGCTGGATGATTTGATGTGATAGAGAGATGTAGTTCATCCTTCCTGAATGAATGGAGAGCGTAGAAGCTGCCCACGGAGAATACGGATCCTGATTTGATCTGCAAGCCAATTGTGATTAGGATTAACTAACATTTTATACCACAGATATCAGTGAAACTTAGAACAGGATTGCGATAAACTATGCGACTGTACTCACAAAGAGAAGTAGAATTTTCAATATATGATGGTAGACATAAGGACTAAATAATATAAGATTAATTGAATGAGTAAACGACCAGTTGGCCTGACTAGGATCGAATACATTAAGATCGAATGAAATAAGATGGAAGGATTTTTATAAAAGATTAGTGTTATGATACAGTCTCAGTTGATGATGTCTAATGGTGAGAATGTGGTAAGAGAGAAGGAATGTTAACGAATAGAATAGATAACCACAGGAGGAGGTTCTGTCAAAGGGCGACACCTTACATGAGTCAATACAAATCATACTAGGGGGTAATGGTGAAATAAGTGTGAATTAAATATTATATATATATTTTATATAATATTACTATAATTATAATATTGTATTGAGCCTTGCTGAGCTACATTGCATTTTTTTTCACTTATCAGATACTTGTATATTTCATCGGGTTATGCGATATTAATTGCCTAGATGATGTAGTGATAGCGAATATAGTGGTTAGGAAAATATGTGTGTGTTAGTTAGCTTAAGAGGGAGTGAGCTTATAAAATCATAAAAGATATTGTAAATAAATAAGTAAATATGTATGAATTATTCTAATAAGATATTACTGATCATTATTATTTTTTTCTAGAGATTCATTATCACCCTTCCTTTTCAGCTAGGTAAAATAATTCACAAATTCTTAGTGCAAAGTTGTATTATATTGCACAAGAGGTATTCTACGTAGTAGTTATTCTGCTACGATAAAAATTTCAAATTTAAGAGCTCAATACTGTATAGCAATTACTCGGCCTCGGTTATATTTTCAAATTGAAGAGCTCAATTCCCCACCACAGGGTATGTGGAGCCTCTTAATATTTTGTTATTTCCTTGTAATATTTTGCCATATATTGGATAGTGTGTTAATAGTTGCGCACGATCTTTTATAATCATGTTCTCTGCAGGGATCTAGTACTGGAACATATTTGATCCGGCTTGAGGCCCATTTGATCAGGTCTTGGATCATATTTGATCAGATCTCGGCCATACATAATCGGAATTCGGATTTAAATCCTTCTTACGAGCCTCACGGTTGGCATAATCCATCGCCCAATTGACGGGACAAATTCTGTACTGCAAAATTACCGACGGTACTGTCTTAGTACATAGATGCTGTCATTCGTCTAGTCAATGTTACCAACGGAGGGTCCAATAGCCTGTGAACTAAGTTATGTTATAATTCTTTAACTTAGATAAATTGGGGTTGTAACGATTTTGATATTTCAATTAGAATCTTCGAATAACTATTCAATTAACTTCGTGAATTTCTAAAGAAAAAAAAGATTGATAACCACAAGAATTACTTTTATTATAAATAGACATATACTTACGTCTCTTCTCAGCATCGTACGTGTTGAGGTTGATCTTATATTTTGTCCATATTTTATGATTACATTTACTTTTTCCATTGTATGGAATTACAGACCTTTTGTCTCGCAATTATATTATTTTAAATACACATATATTATACTATGTATATTTCGATCTCTCTAACTTAATAAATATTAAAAACCTTTTGTTAATTAATTACCATATTTTGCCGTACACAACTGTGCCCGACTTATCTAATTAATTATGTTTTGTTTAAATTGTTTGAAGATTAGTATAAGTACACCCACGGGTATATAGGTATATTAATCGACATTGTGAGATATTTTGTGTAATTACGATTCTGCCAAGTTCGACTTGTCAATATATTTAAATAAATTCAAATTTAATTTATTTATACTCATAAACCCCTATATTTATATAGGTGTATTGACATATTAAATTTTTTTTTATGATTAAAAACCTATGATAAAAAGCACAAATTGTATATATGTAAAACAAGTTTCCATTAATTACATTTTTATAAGTGATTGGTGTGTGTGTTTTATTTAATAAATAGTCTCCTTAGTGACATTAAAGAGTATCCAGTGTTCTTTTCTTCTTTTTTTTTATTCTGGGAAAAAGAGTTGCGCGACGGCTGAGCTGGCGGTCTCTTGCTAGCAAAGTAGATCACTTTCTTTCCTATTAGCTTTCTACGCTTGGGGTTTTCTTTTTTTCATCGACTAGAGGCAGGGTTCGTCCCGTCACGCCGTTATATATTAATTGGCGACCTTGCCAGGATACTCTGTCGCTATTGGAGACTCATTATAGGGTGATTTTTACATCCCCAAGATTAAATAACGCAGTATGACTGAGAATGCAGAGAATGCAAGTGGAATGGATGACATTGAGGTTTCCGGGGCATTAAATCTTTCCAATTCATCTAGGGGGATGGCCACGGGGGGTTCAGTGGATAGAAATCCAGTAGAGATAGAGAACAAAAATATGGTTTTAGAGGAGTTAAAACGGTTGACAGCTGCTCTAAATAGGACGCAGAAGCAGTTGAATGAAGAAAAAGCGGAGGCAGAGGTTGACGCAAGAGCTAGAAAGCAAGCAAGAACGTAAGCCACCAGTTGCGGGGGGACGTCTTAGATTTTCATTTGAGCAGGACAATTATAGTTCTCAGCTGTCCAGGTAAGTTGATAACCCTAGAGCATCGGAGGTTGTTGGAGGTAGTTTGGGAAGATACCATCTACCTAGAGTAAGCTTTGCTGGTAGTGAAAGTGGGGGGATGTATTCTGCCGCTGGAACATCAAATGCGTCATACCAAAGCGCACCCGCCCTATCAACTGTGACTACTACGTCTTATTCTGCACCAATTACCACAGTGCCATTGATTGATTTTGGTGGGGTTCCATCTAGTAGTGTTGGCACCGTAAGACCGGACCCTTTGGAGGCTATGCAGTCTCAGTTGACAATGATTACTAAGTTAGTTACTCTGCTGATGCAGTTGCATGCCCGGGCGTTTCGGCCGCGCGCCGCACCACCACCGAAGTTTATGCCTGATGATGGACAAGACTTTAAGAAATTTCTCTGGAGGTTTGAACGATATTGTGAGTTCACCTACCCGAACCAACCTGATGAATGGCTGATAGTTTTGGGGAATTACCTGGGCGGATCATACTTGGATTTGTATCGCCAGTTAACTAAAGATGAAGATTCATACCCTACTGTAAAGTGCTCTAATTACATGGTGGAATCATGAGTCCGAAATGAAAAAACAAAAGGCCACACAGGAGTTCATGCTGGCTAAGAGAAAGTCTGGAGAAAGTATTAACATGTTTGCCTTACGGCTTGAGCAATTGGCAAGTTGAGCGTAAACTGGTATGAATATGCGAACACATGACAACCTACGCCGTGCATTTTTGTATAATATGCCGCTGGATGTGGAACAGAGAATGCGCGATTATATTTTGAATCATGAAGGGCGAACTGGTCAAAGATTGGGTTTTGATCAGATTGTACGTTTGGCCAATGAGCATTATAATGAACTTCGGGTTGAGCAGGGTAAAGATGAGGTGGAGTCTTAGGTCATCATCATATCTCATGTCACTCCTAAAGATTCAGCACCAAGGAAAAATATGTGGAGCGAAATTGTGAATTGTTATGCTCCTAGGCAGACTTCTTTGCCTAAGGCTCAGAGAACATCACAACAAGAGAATCATAATGCTCCAAGAAGTCAGCAGAGAGATTCTGGTAATGCTGGAAGGACCCAGGGAAGCCCACAAAATGCTAGGAGAGCCCAAGCCAGTCAGCAAAATACTCGAAGATCAGCTAAGCTCTGTCATCATTGTGGCAAAACAAATCATACTATTGATTACTATTTCCTCTATCAGAACATCTGTTCGTTCTGTCGAATGAAGGGACATCAAAGGGAGGAATGCAGGAAGTTACAACAGAGAAAAGAAAATAGTCAATCCCCTTCACTTGCGGAAACACCAGTGTGCCCATATTATTCTGGGGACCACTTTGGTATAAATTGTCAAAGGCGGGAGGATTCTACGCGAACTTAGCGGAGACCTTCGCCTAAGCCCCAAAGAGCTAATCAAGGGGCTAGGACAAAAACAAAACCTTGCACCACTTGTGACGATGTTCATGAACCAGGTGCGTGCAGTGGTGCTCCTTTAAACTCCACAGCCAAGTGACTTTGGATCAGGCCACGGAGCTTCAGGGACAATTAAATGATCTGTATCCTGATGTAGACAATCCTTACTTAATACTGGTTTGGTTCTTCAAGTCCATTTTAGTCGTGTAGATAGCCAACCTCTTTATGTCGATGTACTCATTGTTGGATGTGGGGACTGGATGTATCATTGTCTTGTTGACAATGGTGCTTGCGTCAGCCTCATTAACTCATCGGTTTTGGAGACTTCCCAATATTGGGCGGCACTCTTCATCGCCAGTTCGGACAATCAGTGGTATTGGTCGCAATGCTGTCCGGGTGACACAGATGCGTCAAACTTGCATTTGCGTTTTCGTAGCCGGTTTGTCCACAGTTTTGAGAATTTTAGTGGTTCCTTCCGGAGTGCTTGGAGAATCCCTTGTGTTGGGAGTTCCTTTGTTGCGAGCCAATAATCTCCCCGATATGTCAACATATCAGTTGCTTAGTCGCGAAGGCGAGCGGTTTAAGGTAATAGCACAGAACTCTGTGAGAAGCGTTGAAGGAATGAAGATTTGCACTCGGGAGAATGCCAAGTTAGAAGCCTATCAATGTGGATTTATTTCAATAAATCTTGATGTCTGTCCATACGTTCAGGACACACTCTTATTGGAGGGGGTTCGGGACGGTAATTTGGAGGTGCTTCCTGGGGTAGTCTCGCATAATAATCCGCCAGTAGTAGCTGTGTGTAATTACAGTGAGCATGCAAGGTTTGTGCCAAAAGGTACTTGGTCGGTAGAGTGATGCCAATTTCTGACTTCGCTGATGTGAATGTGAATAAATTGGAAGTTGTTGAGAATTACTCCAGTGCGCCAGATATTCAGGAGTACTGGACTCCAGACAAGATCATTGAGGAATTTGAATTTTCTGATATTCCGGTCAATGATACACAAAGGGAGCAACTTCTTAATCTGTTGCGGAGGTATTCTTTTGTCCTCAGTACGGGCGATGATGATGTTGGCTTGGCTAAGAATGTACAGCACCATATTGAATTAAAGACTGATCGACCCATTCATGTACCTGTGCGTCGATTTCAAGGGCCACTAACGCAGGAGATCGAGCGACAGTGTTATGCGTTGGAAGACGGCGGCATTATCCGTAAAAGTCGATCAACATATTCTGCTCCTGTTGTGCCAGTGAGAAAAAAGGACGGTTCTTTACGTCTATGCATTGATTATCGGGCCTTAAATAAATATACTAAGGATGACGCTTTTCCCTTACCTAACCTGATTGACTCGATATATATGTCGGGTTCAAAATACTTTACCACAATCGATTTGGTTCGTGGTTATTACCAAATTGAAATGGCCGAAGATAGTGTGGAAAAGACTGAGTTTTCGACACCTCTTTCTCATTATGAGTTTCTTCGGATGCCATTCGGGGTGAAGGGTGGACCGGCCACTTTCCAAAGAGGCATGATGCTGGCTCTTTCAGGAATTCCCTGGTCAGAGGCCATGGCTTATTTGGACGACATAATAATTAGGTCCCACACTTTTGAGCAGCACTTGGTCTCTCTTAGAAAAGCATCATTTGCAAAGCCAATGGATTCAGAATTCGATCGCCAGAAGACGAAGTTGTGTCGGGAGTCAGTGGAATTTTGGGGGCATCTTATTAGTGGTCAGGGTATTCTTCCCGCTACCATTTTTATCTGAGTTCTTGATTTTCCAGTGCCTAAGACAGTTAAGCAATTGAGGCAGTTTTTGGGCATGGTAAATTTATACCGGCGCCATATTCCTAAATGTTCCGCAATCGGTAAGCCGTTATCTTGCCAGACCGGCGGACGTGTTGTTTGTTGGACGCCGGAGTGTCAAACAGCGTTTGAAGTGCTCGAGTCAGCGTTGGTGTCCAACATTGTTAACGTTTCCGGACTATGGTTTGGATTCGCTGCCCTTAGAACTCCACGTCGATGCTTCGGACATCGGTGCTGGAGCAGTGCTTTCGCAGCAGAAGGATGGCGCATCTCGGCCTATAGCTTTCATTTCTATGACCTTTTCTAAAACGCAGCAGCGGTATTCTACCGTGGAGCGCAAGTTAGCCGCCTTACGGTGGGCAGTGAGAGCCTTACAACCTTTTCTTTGTAATGAGAAAAAGTTCGTGATCTTTAGCGATCATGAGCCGCTTCAATATTTACAAAATATGTCGGCCGCTGATGGGCGTATAGCTAGGACTTTAAATGAACTTAACGAATATAACTACGAAGTTATATATATATGTGTGTGTTTTCGGGGTTCCTTTGGATATTTTAACTTGAAATTTGGCACATACACTCTCCTGAGTAGGTGCTTATTTGAAGAAAATTTATAAAAAAAAATGAAAGTTTTTTTTTTAGCCCCTAACCCCATTTTCAGGGGTTACAAGTAACCCAGGGGTCTCAAACTTGAGACTTTTACTATTTAAGAGTAGAGGGGTCCTTGGTGTAATTTTCAAGGGTGTAATCTAGTTATAAAGGATACTTTAACCTTATGATTTTTACGGTACTTTGGTTTTTCATATGCCTGGTACCGGACTAAATAACAATTTTATGCTAATAAATTCTAATTTCTATATGTAAATTGATTATTAAAATTAATATTTACAAAGGTTTATTAGTAAAAATGATGAACAATGTATTCACGATTCCTCCAACCACGATCCCAGGTTAACCACTCGCGAATACAATCATCAATACCCAACAGGAAAACTGGCCATGAGTGGAAAATGAAGTAATTTAAAATAAATTACGACATTAAATTCCCCACCCAAAGGAAACCAAACAGAAAAAATATAGTTTGTTTGTGTAAGATTAATGTGAGAAACAAAGTAAATAAGTATACCTTCTATTCGTCAGTGAACCGCGTCCGAAGAGGAGGATGAAAGGCTAAAAAAGTGACCCATACAAAGTGATAAAATCCAACTCTCAAGTCTTGCATACTCAAATCTCAAAAAACACTTCTAACTGAACCAAAGATATATAATAATATAATAATATATTATATATATATATATATATAATATATATATATATATATATATATATATATATATATATTATATATATATATATATAATACTATATATGTAAGTGGGGTATAACAATGTATACTTGGGATTGTGTGTCTCAGTGACGTCAATCGCGTTCCGATTTCCATCAACAGGAAATATTGAGTCGGAGAGACTTTATTGATAATTTTTACACAGAAAACCACCTTCCAGAGCGGTCTTCCACTTCAAACCAGCTGCTTTAATTTTATTAAAGGACTTCCTTCAATTTTTACCTAATTTAAAGGTTTTTACCTTTACTTTTTCCTAACAATTTCGGTATGAATTATGAGATGAATATGAAAGGCTATCGAAATCACATTTTAAAATATTGTTGGGATCAATTAATAATCCCAACCAAAAAACAAACGCGATTCACATTCGAAATAAAAAGTATCAGTAAGAAATTTAATAGATTATTTTTAATGTTCGATAGTAAGAGAAATTATATGATAAAATTTTTTGTTGTCGTCTAAATGGACAAAAAGGTTGACGTCGAAGCTTATTTCAAATGAATAAAGCTTTAATTCGACGGGAAGCCAGGATGTGAACCTAGCGGCGGTTCCTAGGGGGAGAATTTGATGTTGTGGGTGGTTCTTCTACTGCGGAAGAATCATAAATATTACTATGAATTTCCAAAGGGTAAAGATAAACGGCACGAGTAATTTCACCTGTTCTCGTACTCAAGGAAACCGATCGTACATAGATATCAGTACGAGGAAATGCAATCTTGCAATTTCCAAGTTGTAAATTGAATTTGTAAATTTTTAATTTTTAAAAGTTTAATAATATATAAACTTACACCAACCATTGGTGAGGAGGTGAAGTTAAAAGAAATTTCAAATAGAGAATACTATAGGACTTCCTTTTATGGGAAGAGGAATTTCAAGGAAAGTGAGTTCTCACAAGTCTCAGCAGAGACAATGTAAATTGTTTTCAAATATATTTTTTTATAAAAGGTGATTGTTTCACCAACCTCAGCAGAGGCAAATTCAAATTGTTATAAATTTTTTAGAGGGGGGGGTTCCACCCCCCAAGTCTCAGTTGAGACAATAAGAGAATAAACTATTTTTTATAAGAAATATGTAATGGTGCTTATTATTTACAGCTCCCCCACCCCCTCGGCACCTATGAGAAAGGGGGAGAATAGAACTTAAAGACTAAATATTTGATTGAGTTGGACACTTGTCCTATAAGAAAATATAATAGTGGCCTGAAAGGCATTACTAAAACAAAAGGGTATTTTTTACCCTAAATAATTTTTTAATAAGTTGCGAGTTCCCAAAGTCTCAGTTGAGACATTAATTTTTCAAAGAGAAACTTAAAACTAAGGAGGGGTGCAGAAACCCCAGAGCAAACAAAAACAACAAAAAGAAACAAAAAAAAATCTGCAATATACAAGAAATATAAGAAGGTACTTTGCCACAGTACCAGTTTGATAAATAGAGGGGGGGGGGTAGATAGAGTTTGATATGTGGCTTCAAACCCTATCCCCCTTTGGCTAATCAAATTTGTTTAAAGTCCATTCACTAAGTTCCCGGACTAGAGTGGTTTTTTGCAAGTCAATTTTTGACTTACTTTGTGATAAAAAGGTGTTAATAGAGGAGGAGGGATCATACCCCATGGTTATAGGGTCCTCCTGTTCCTCAGAAGGACATAGCTCTTCATTCAAAGAGTTATGTTTAAGGTGACTAGATGAGAGGAAATCAGAGTTTCTCATAATTATTCTCTCACCTTTAGTGATAATATAAAGGTGGGGGTGGTCATTAATCAAATGAGACACCTTTCCCTCCCTTTTGTGGAATAACTTCCCTTTAATTGGTGGAAGTCAATAGTATTTTATTGTGGTATAATTTCTTTCCTCGGAAATGAAAAATGGTTGAGTTCTTTTTTTAAATCAAGAAGAAACATTGTATAAAGAGTATTTTCTCTGTTTTTAATGAGACAGTTGAAAATTTTTCTCCT
>JABUQX010007290.1:0-12500 GCA_015478945.1 Trachelipus rathkii | reverse complement strand
AAAAAGAATATAAATAAATAAAATATTAGTTTACATTTAGGCGGTCAAGGTATGAGTAGTTGTGACATATTAAACTTTTTATTTTTCACCAAAAAAAAACATAAAAATAAAGAGCAAGTATATCAAGAAAAGTTTTACAAAAACCTGCATAGAATCCTCGCATTCGTCTACTATTTTTAACTGGACCCTATTTTTAGATAAACGAAACAAAAAAGCGACCCTGAAAGATGTCCAATGCGAATGTTACAAGTTTTTTTGCAATGGAAGCAAACTTATAACAATCAGAGGCTGGACGATTAGTTTAGGATCTTACGGACTAATTCTATAAAAAATATCGCTGACTTATATATAAATTTGTTTGCCTATTATCAACGAGAATTGTTCCAACTAGGACAACACTAGAAGAAGGGGCTAAATTCATATATATTATCACAATATTTATCAGAAACTGAATATCAGAACGAATCAAACACTAAAGCCTTTTTACACTAAACATCTGAAAGGAAGAAGGGGGACAGAGTTCATTGCATGGGGAATCCTATCGGTTTGTCCAGAAGGCATTGATACAATTAATATACTTATATAAATCACTATAAATACCATTTAAAGAAGTGAAAGTTGACGTTTCTCTCCCAGATCAAAAAACAAAAAACATCAAGGGAGCCTACTGGAATTTGGTAATTCACTTCCAATAGAGTGAGTATACCCTAAAAAAGGAAGGTGAACTCCGTCTGAAGGATAGATCTCGTCAAAATTTTCATTGTTACTCTAATACTGCCTTTTAAATTACTCTTGTAGAAACTTTCAATGGTGGAACTCGAGAACATAAGCTAAATGGGACAGAGTTCGTTGTGCAAGCAGTATGATTAGAAAAAGAGTGAGGCTTCGATTGCGACCGCACCTTTTATACTAACGGAGAGGTTGACAAGGCGGTTGACAACGAGTAATTAATTGAAAAAACATTAATTTGAATTACTAATGCTAAAATTATAAATTTAATGCCAAAAGATAGCAAATTTAAAACTATATATTATATAAATAATTCGTTAAATGAATTAATGTAGATTTTTATAAAAATCATTAAAAGTTCACAATAGCGATCTTTAGCAACAATCACATGTTTAATACATGCTTTTAATTCTCATAGAAAATTAATTGATAAATCTAACTTTTTAATCAGATATAATTATTCATTTATATAATATTCAAAAGATTCAGTAAATCATACTGATCGTTTTGATATTAAATTTGAATTTGTAGGGTGAATATGAAATTTAGAACATTAAATTTTCATATTAGAAGTGATAGGTCAAGTTATGACCTCAAATTTTAACCTTCTCGGTCGGGGAGGTCAATTATACTTATACAGATTGAAGTTGGATATGTTAATGTCAATTTGACGTATTAACCAAGTCCGACACTCTTGAAGTACCGGGTTAAAGAGTAGGGGGGGGGGAAACTATAATTAGAAATTTGTTTCAAATTTTGAAAGCCTATTTTTTAGGAATCAATTAATATGTTTATAAAATAAAAAATACAATATAGATTACTTTCAAATTTTGATAGATTATAGATCAGCATGTATAGAATGACTGAGGAAATTTTGAACTCTTAAAACTTTGGTTGAGTTAAGAAATATATATAGAATATACCGGTAAGCAACAACCTTTTAATTTAGATGTGAACAACCAAAATTTTACATATATATAGCTATATATATATTATGATTATATACTATATATAAATATACCTATATATATAAATATCATATTAATATAATATACCTATATATATAAGCTATACATATAATATATATATATGTGGCGGAGAGGAAGTACGCGCTAGGATCAACAAGTGTACCCGACGGTGAGCATACCTGCTGCTTTCGCTCTATTGCACTCACGCTAATCTAGAGAATTTTTAAAGAATACGACCATAGAGAACCTAGAAAAAATGGCAAAATATTTCATTCTGGGTGCAAAGATAGTCTCTGAATGTCATCAGCACAGCAAAACACTGACACCATTCAGGGGTAATACGGAGCAGATTAATTTTCTCCGTAACAGATGGACGATTAGTACTTCAGGATCCCGAGCCTGGCTTAGCTGGACTTGAGATGATCTAATTCGAGGAGGATTTGGTTGTCGCGGTTATAGATACATATAAACAATGTTGGATAACTAAGCTAAGAATTTTTACCAAAGAAAAGATATAGAAACTATTTAACTAGTTGTCCCGGAGCTTTCTCGAAGGTTAACCCGATAGAGGTCTCGAAGATAAAGAATAATGAATATCAATAAAGGATCAATTATGAAGGATTTGACACACCAGAAAAAGTTTTATCTTTAATAAATTCGCTCAGAAGATATGGTGGGATGTTTGCGTTATAAAAAGTTAATAAGTCAAAACACAGAATCCGAACCCAATCAATGTATTAATCAAAGAAATTCGTCGTGTGCAATGAAATCAGTTATCCACGTGTGCGTAAAAGTATAACAGGGTTCCAATGTGTAAACAATATTGGTACACGACGCACAGACAGCTCTAGGATCAGCATACGGAGAGTGGAATCTACCGGAACGCTTCCAAATATTGCTCATGCATAAAATCAACGGAAATTAAGAAATCCAGACTCAAACAATTTCTGAATAAGATGGAATGAATAACTGCGAATTTGACTGCCGGGATTGATCCGCGTCCAGAGTTGACAAGTGGATTAAGGATGATCACAACTGTGATAGGAACGATGAAGGGAATAAGACCCAGGTATTGAAATCCCGCGCGACATATTGCAAACGAGGCCTACGATTCAGGAGATCAAAAAAAACCCGAAAAACTCCGACAGAAGATAAGACTCAGGATGAATCTCAGCCTTACAATATCACACCAAGAAGAAGAATTCAGGAATCTTAGTCCAAATTAGCAGAACCGACGGATTCAGGGAATGAATCCCGGATACAGAATCGGATTTCAGGAGATGAGATCCCCAAAAAAAACTATTCAGATTTGAACCCAACAATGGAACACCTGTCAAATATAAACAATAATTAAAAAGAAATATTATTTACCATAATTTATATTTGCATATTTGACAGTTAACGAACAGTCAGCATATATCTCACTATTAAGAAACATAGCCTGGTATATCCAAAGGGGTTTCTTAAATGGACTAATTGAGGTTTCAACGAGCCTTTCCAGCAGCAACAGATAAGCATAAACTGTAATAAAGAGTCAAGGTTTTACATATCTTGTAACATTACTACAAAATCTTACAGTTAATAATTAGATAAAATATCAAATAGAACATTTGTAAGCATGACCTCTGAGTAGGGGCGAAGGTTGCGATCTTTATGTATAAAATTTTTAGCATATTTTCATTTTTATTACAATATCTGTTGCTCCTGGTGCTTATGTTTATTATTAAGTTTATACTATAAATAATTATACATAATTAATCATAACAAGATTGTACTAGAAAGAAGAAATACATGGGCCCTTGAAATCTATAAATGTTATTAAGGTATTCAAATATTGAAGACATATATATAAAATAATATAAAGTATACAGCGGATCAAAAATGGTAAAACATTTCCAGACTGTACTATAAAACATTTTCGAGAATACAACATCACCAAGAAGTAAGATCCGAATTTGCCAAATTACACCATGGATGCATGATCAATATCCCCCTTATATCCTCCCCCACAAAATCTAAACCCCCACCTCAATTTTCCACGGCGTTCGAGAAAGACCGGAGTGAAGAGGCAAAGAGCATAGAAAACAGCACGCAGGGAAAGGATACTCAGGACTCTCTTAACACAGTAATTGAAATATTTACAAGATATAAATTTTATAGTATTATTAATATGAGTTTTAATGTAATTTTATAGATAAATTTTCACATTATTCTTGTAGGGTCCTAAGAAATAAAACGGTTCTAAACAACAAAAAAATTCAAGTTAAAGGTGTTCACCTTGTTGATATAATCCAACAACCAAGAAAGAATCAAGTTAAAGGTTTCCTGGTTGAATATAGATAGATAAAGAGGTACCCGGTGACAATAGGTACTTCCAGACTAACAATGCCTGAATATAAACAACATCGTATTATATGTCGAGCCATCTCTGACGTTATTATTATCTGTCCTTAGTTATATTTCTGTCTATTAAGAGGATCTTGATTTTTAACAATCAACTGATAGATGGACAGTGTCCTCATTCTTTTCGCCTTGTATAAAACAGGGATCTTCTAATAACGTGTTTGGCCTACTGGTGTCCCAATCCTGACTAATGTGTTCTTTGTTTGTTGGACACATACATATCTTGCCAAGAGGGAAATGCAGTAGTAAACTTTGGATTGGGCATTTACCTTACAGTAGCCTCAGTAATTGTTTTTTTTCCGAAGATCGACGTTATAGGTGATTTAACACAGGTAGGTACACACATAATATGGTGCGGCCTGACACAGAACAGTTTTTAATTGATCCATCAGAATGATCTACTCGGGCCATTAACAATGGCATAGTCTCAAACCCGCCAATTTCCACTCATAGAGAATTTTGGAAAAACCGACAGAGATGTTTCTAAATGTCTTGTTCTAGTGGAGTCAATCCTGAAAAAAACATCAAATATCCGGCATTATCGAGATCAGGTGGAAAATTTCCAAATTATATAAAAAAACATGAGCATAATACCTAGTTTAATTATTAAGTTTTTATTACAATATAACTGTCATGGGAAGCAAAAAGACCGTAGAGTAAACATAAGTCATTTTTACACCTTCACTATTCTCAACTGCATTCATTATTTGATTTGGTGGAAGATCAGAATGTACAAATTAATATTACTTGAGAAAACATGACTAGTCATTATCAAAAAAAACATTTATTATTAATATAAATTTTAAATTTGTATCTTTAAAACTAGAAGGTTTACAATCAGAAAAATAATTTGCTTGGAAAGTTCATTGTTGTTCATCGAAACACACCACCTCAAATTAATATAATTAATATGATAAAAAATTTTATTATTTTCATTATTTAGTTTTTTATTTCGAAAATAGAAACAATCTAGGAAGTGGAATTCCTTGATTTTATCTATTTTTCTTGCAGTATTCAATCTTGAATCACCCAATTGGTCCATTTAATTTGAAGATGAGAGAGGGTACTACTCATCCAAGTTATAGATTAATCATGAGAACATCGGATTATCTCCTTCAGGAACGTAGAACCAAAATCTGTTAAACATAAAGTGTTAAGCTTCCCCGGCCCACAAACCATGTCATGAAACATGACAGGTTCGTTGAACCAAGGAACTGAATAGTAATAGTATTATATATGTACAATAGGTAATATATAAATATACGTCTCCCAATATAATATATAGAAATGTAGTTTTGATGTAGTGAGGCGGTGTTCGAATGACTCTAAATACATGAATACATTTATATGGCATTTGGTTTGATAAATATTACTTTATACATGATATATTATTATACTTTATACGTATTTAACAATTTGGTTAAATAACGTGAGGAATTTTACTCATACACAAGACAGATTCTATATTTAGTTTTACATAGATTTTAATCTTTAGTCTGCAAGCAAACACGAAGAATCCAGACACACAAAAAAGATCAATTTTACAAGAATCAGGTACACCAGGAGGGTTTTTCGTCACCTTAGTTAAAGTGTGTTGACGATCAGGCACACTAGAAAACATATATTCAAAACAGCTTCGATAGATGAAGATGTTATAGAACAATAGCTTCAGAAGGAAGTTTACTTAAGAGATTAAAAAAGATAGATATATATAAGAGTTTTATTTTTTTTTCCAGTAAACTTATTCAGATAACTATGTTAACTATGATAAGTTGATGTTGGCCAATGTAAATTTTAAATTTACGTCAGAAACACATAAAACTTTTAGTCAGTACTTCAAAATAAATTGAAAGCAAAAGCCAACTTTTATATATCTCAGGCTTATTTTTACTTCGTATCAGGACACAAGTGTGTCATTTGTAATTAAACCCTGAGAACAAGGTTAATAAAAAGACCTGGCCTACCTTCTATGACTACATACTCCAATTGGAAGTCGACATTGAAGATTTATTCACTACTAGAAGTAACAGCAGATTAGTTAATAGTTGAACCCCAGGCTAAGCATTTTATATAACAGGGTTTCACCACCACCAAGCGTTATTTCCATATAGTTAAATGGTTATTAATGGGCATTAGAATATATGATGAACGTTAACTTTAAAGACATCCGTAAAACGCAGGAGATGAATTAACTTCTACGCCGGCTATTCGGCAATTGACCCGGAATTTTAATAATCGAGTCTTTTGTGAACCAAGGCGACCTTGAGAAGTTTAATATATTTACAGGCATGCTTTTGTAAACTTCTTCGACCAAGAGAACATCTCTTACCTCTAATGTCTCTCGAACCGAATCCTTAATAATAAGTAAAGAGAAAAACATTTATTATTACTTCTTTTTCCTCCGCTGATTTCTATCGGGAAGAACCCAGGAGGAATGAAATCCAAAGAGAGCATTTTCGGGCGGTTCTTCTAATATTATCATATTTACGGGAGATCGGGAGTAAAGGAGCATCGAGCACTATATTTTAGGGCCCGATATATGATTTCGATATGTTCAAAGCAATTCATAGACTCTTCCATAGTTCTAAGCTAACCTCCATCATACCAGGACTCATATTTGTGATAAATAGATAATAGCAGTGGCATATGGTCGGTATATATAATGAATTTTATACCACGGAAGGAAAAGGTCTAAGGTATATTGATGACAGCCCAACGCAAAAGCAGTTAGTTCTTATCAATTCAGCTCCATAATTCTCTGAGCCCCATTGAATGGTCATAAGAAATAAAAGTGAGCAATTTATGGTTTTGCGTCTCGTCTGCGGAAGTTGAGGAAGGACACAAGCAACCAGCCGAGGTATCTGAAGCATCTACAGTGTAGGCTCCATGGGGAAGAAACCTCTGGACTATAATCGGGGAAAGATAACAATGTGGATTTACTAAGGCCTCCTTAAGTTGATCAAAGGCCTGCTGACACTCCGGCGTCGTCCATTTAATGGATCTACCACCAGTCTGACATGATAAAGGCTTACTGATTTGAGAACAGTTGGAAATTTTTAAGTCATATCAAAAATTTACCATTTCCAGAAACTGGCGCGCGTAATTGTTTTACCGAAGTCGGACGGGAATTCTAACGCCCACTTTTGAGATTTTTCATGAAGGGGATATTACCAGTCTTTGATATTGGTAGACAAGAGAACTCCACCTCAGTACGCAAAGCTTCTTAGGTTTTACTGTAGGTTTAAGGTTAATATACCCAATTTTCTCTAATGCCAGCAAGGACACGATCCAAGGTAATCAAATGAATCCTCTGATGTTATTGTGACTGAGGAATAGATTAATTATCATCTAAGTATTATAACCTTGGGACCAATTTAGAGTAATTCCCTATAACGCCAGAGCATCATATCCAACGTTAAATGAATTGATGGACCATTTTTTACACCAAAAGTGCATTCTTAAAATCTCTATACTAAGGCAAATGCAGTGGAAAAAGCTCAGATTTTATTCAACACTTTCGGGTATCCATGGCCAACCTGATAATACACCGACCATTATCAATGGTTGTAAAATATTATAATTACATACATATTATTTAAATATCATAATCTATTAAAAGTTAGTAAAAGGGAAGTAATCTGTCTTATTTTAGGTAAACACTATTTAATTTCCTTTTGGTAGTCTATACATAATAGCGCGAACGTTACCGTCAGGTTTTCGCACAGGGAGACCACAGGAGCCGACTAAAGGGATTTAACTAGTCTAGATAATTATCCTGCTCCAACAGACTTCATGACATTGTTTTTTCTATTTCTTGCAGCCAAGGAGACCCTTGGAAACGACGTAGCTGGTAATCTTCACAGGCTCGACCCAGTTCTACCTCGATATTGTGTGTGATATTAGTAGCCAACTCCCACGTCGTGATCACCGAAACTGAGAGCCGATTTATGTTTTAATAACACTACTGCGATTAATCGTTTTTTTTCGAGGTCAGAGATAGGAATATCCGCAAGCAAAACTCCTCCTCCAACTTAGTGGGGGACTAATTCTGCTTTAAAGTTGGATTTTTAATAGTCCTACTGGCCTAGTATTAATTTGAATATCTTCTTCTTCCAAAGAACACAAGCTACCTACTACAGTACCCTTCCTAACATAATGAGGTGTATCGGAAGGATTAAATAGAGCGATTCTACACGAATCTCGCAAATCCAATACACCAGGAATTGGTACAACGGATCCCATTGGCTCTGATTGAAAACCTACTAAGGCAGAGATTCAGATGAAGGACAACTTACATCCACCATCTGACAAGAAAACGGGGGAACATTTATGGAATTAACCGTGACGCATTTATAAAAGGGGATGTTTAGACTCCCATCCTTAGCTACGAATTCTATAACAATCATTAGATCTTATGTTACGAATCCCGCGTAGTTAAGTCTGGAGAAGGTCATTTCTCTTTTAAGCGACAGCCCCTTAAAACTAGAGGAGCTTGCATAACATAGGGAACTACTTTAACAAAGAATGACGGGGCTTGGACACAATCACTGTCAGGAAAGTTAGCAGATTACATTGCTATATAAAGTGTCAATCGGGTACTGAATGTTACTAACGTCACCAGACGCACTGAAATGGCTATAAACTTGGTTATATCTAACCGTGCAAGGGCAAGGTTTCTTACACGTACGACTCACGGGTGAAATTTTCAGGTGCTGATAAACTATTTCGCAGCGTCCAACTAGTTCTGATCATGACACCGTAGAAACCCGAGCTGTTGGAGGAACCAAAGTCGATGAGACATCAGAGGATCCTCCTTGAAAAGAGTACAAGGAAATACACAATCGTCCGTAAGAGGATTTTGCTAAGTGGTTAGGTATTTCTAAGCGAGAGGTATTTCGTCCGGAAAGATGTTCTCTCTGGTGGAATAATTTTAGAAGTTCTTAATTCTGTCGTTCCCCGATCATCATTGGACTGAAGTCGATTCAAAGGTTATTCTCCACCAGAGGACTCAAGTCCGGTCAGGGGAGACCAGGAGTTTAAAGGGGGATCATACCGCACCTCACATTAGCGCAAGGGTTTAAATTTTTACTTGCAGATAGGGATGGTTCCACTTGCACGGTGGAAGCCTGTGACTGGCCGCTTGCTTTGAAGAATTCTCGACCGGAGCAGATACTCGCGGCACGGAAACAGTTCGCAGGCGAAAAGCAAGGCCTCGTGGTCATGATTTGGGATGGGGAGGAAGCACTAAGGCGACACCTCATCTCCAGCTGGAGGCACCACCGGCAAGAGAGGACAGAACTACTTTTCTAATATTTCGGAGAAGAGGAAGGAGACTTTCCCTAGATCGTATCCTCGATGTTGACCTTATCTTTTTGCACCAGTAACTGCAATACTCACTACGAATTCTCTCACACTCCCCTCGCCCTCGACCTGTTCTCCACCGTATACACAAAACCTTTCTCTGTCCGTTACTCAGGGCTCTAGGCGAGAATTTTGATGTATTATGGGTCAGGATGCGAACCTGTACTCGATCATGGTTCTTTTTAGTGAACTATTTGATGGACCACATTAGATCGTGAAACTGTACCATTATTTCGTTTCTTACGACTACTTTCTTCTTAGGAGCCGCCCGATGATTATTGTTGGATTTAGGTTTTCGTTGTTCGACGTTTTGATGTAAAACCTCAGTCCATCCGGGTGGTGCAGTATTTATCCGGATAACGGATTCCAAAGATTCGTCTAGGTTCCTTTTCATCGCGGTCTTTTGGGCATAAGTTGGATTTGTCGATCTCAAGTTGATTAGTTTGGGAAATGGAATTCGGGAAAGCGATATTCTCGCTATCTAAGAAGTCCGAAAAATTCACTATATTTTCCCAGGAAGCTCTTACATATACCCGTCCAACGATCCACTGCTTCTGTATATTCTAAAATAATGAGTGTGACGTGAACATTGTTTCAAATATATGGAGGTAAAAAACTACAGAGAAAGCTATTCTAAGGGAATCATGATCTCTCATATCGTAATCCAGGAGATATGCCTGACTAGCTAGGCGCTCTAACCGAACAGGTGCAAAACATTTTTGATGCTCTCATGTAGTGGTTCAGCGCGCATGATTACTTCTTGTAATTGCATGTATGGGTCATTTTCTTTCGTCCCTTCATTTCACGATACCAAACACACAGAGATTATCCCGTACAGAGAAGATATTCACGGTGTCTTGATGATCTTCGGTTATATTCAAAACTTGCCTTCTGAGCTGTCCAACAAGCAGGTCTGTAACCATTTGGTGAAGGGCATAGTAGTACAACGGTAGTGCTTAGAACTCAAATCGCCTATATCAATAATCAGCCACGGATATACATAAAGAGATCTTGTAATCACGATTTCATATTTAAACTTTCCAGGATTCCACGACCTTAAGCTTCGAGAGTTCTTGAGTAACTGAATAAGAAGCACAATGGCTTCCTAAACAGCATGTCCAAATACTCTTTATTCATGTGTGGCCCTGCTGAATACATTGAAGGTTCATCGTCGTCAAGAATACGACGCATAGGCAGTCGTTGCAGGGAATGACTCCTTGTGTAAGTAAACCAGGATTGCGACTGAGAATCAGCAGCCGATCTGGGTGTTCCGGATAGATTAACGGGAATGTTTGTGCTTCTCGTTGAGGCTGTAGTAATTAATTATACTTTTTAGAAAAGTCAGCCTTTCCTCTATTGATAGGGGATAGAGAATCTTTATTGTCTCTGCCCATAACGGGAGTTCTAAAGAGAGAATTAGGTTGGGTGAAGTGATTGGGGGTATAGAATCATGACGAAGATTGGGATTAAGAAGAAGTTGAGGTTTAGGAAGAAAATTATGAGTAGGCATAAGATTAGGATTTGGAGTCCAGCATTAGGATTAGGAATAAGGTTCGGATTAGGAATAAGAATTAGTGATTTAGAAAGAAAATTTGATTTTACTTAGGATTTTCTTACATAACTGGGTGATGGAATTATGTGGAAAAAAGCGCTATGATCGTGGTTGAATTGGGAACTAAGGAAGGTTTTATACTCACGATCATAGAAAGAAGTGGTTATTTTTAGGCATATGCACATAATGGGAATCGAATTTAGGTGGTAATACCTGACCTTGATCATGGACGTTCTGTGAGCATACCGCTCACTGACTGTATCGATGTACTGACCCAATTTGCCTTTCACTTTAACACCTGTTTATGGAGTTTAGTTAATAAAGTACTCATCTCAGGCTCAGTGAAAGGTTTGTCAGAGTCAGAGTTGGTAACTAAATGTAAGTCAGAGTTGGTACCTAAGCCGGTATCATCAGAGTTAGAGAAACTTCTACCCTATTGTATTTTGTTCTCAGTTCATTCCCTACAATATCATTTCCAATACATATCTTAGGAATTATTGATCAACCACGGCAGATGCTGGTCTAACGTGGAATACTCATGGAACAGCTGCAATTAGAGGTGAACAAAAAGTCCACAGACTTCTAATGGCAATCAGCACCTTTCACTTTATCAAGTTCTTTTGGCTGAGTCTTTTTCTGACATTTTCTTTTGTAAGTTTCAAAAGAAAGGAATTTCAAAGTCATTTGGAGGGTATATTTACTTAACAACTCTCGATCCGATCAATATAATGACAACAGAATGAAGATTTCTTTGCGAAAAGAACTTGAAAGAGAATCGATGATTATTTCAAAAAAATAAATATGACGATGTGAGCGAGAGTCACAAGTCCTGAGTGACACGGCAAGCGCAGAACTACAACAGAGTCCCTGTTCGGCGACCACTTAATAATTGATGTGCGGAGAGGGAAGTACGCTGGATCAACAAGTGTACCCGACGGTGATAGGGTACCTCTCTCCGCTCTTTCTTGTAGATAAGTTCAAACGAAATTTTAAAAGAACGAAATGTCGATTATGTGTAAGATATGAGTTGACAAGACTCAAATCGTATAGGTTATATGTATGGTGTCAAAATATGATAGCTGTGTGAAGTGATCTAGTCAGCACCAACCACGCACAACACTGACACCAATCAGGCGGTACAGTATGAAAAGAGGTTCTCCCATTACGCGCAGGTTTTGGACCGCAGCGAGAAGAAGAGTATTCTCACTCTCAACCACAAATCTAACTCTCCGTCATGATGCTCAGTGGGATGTAATGGTGAATTATTGAAATGAATTGATTATGTGATTATTATTTCAAAAAGCATGTGATTATTTCATTCCGTCTTCCCCACTCATTTCAAGGTAACTTTTAAGTGTGGAAAATGTTATGATCGATGAGATGTGTGCTTGAACACAAATGTGTATATTAGACGCTAATAAGAAGTATATATCATATTATTTTCAGTACAATGTGCTATTATATATTGCAGATTTAAACATCAGTAT
>JABUQX010007289.1:0-19580 GCA_015478945.1 Trachelipus rathkii | reverse complement strand
AAGTCTTGGAGGATAAGAAATGGAGAGGAGGCACTGACCGCTGACAATGGTCTTGATCTTCCTGGGAGGCGGTTGTCAAGTTTGTAAAAGTATATATATATAATATATATATATATATTTATTATTAATATATTATATATTATACTATATTAAATATATATATTATTATTTATTATATAATATATAATATATATAATATATATTATATATATATATATATATTCTATATATATTATATTATATATATATATATATATATTTATATATATATATATATATATATATATACATATAGATAATTATATTATATAATATATATATATATAATAATATATAGTAAATTATATGATTAAAATATATATATATATTATAATGATTTATATTATAATATATATATAATCTATATATACTATATATTATATAAATATAATATATATATATTAATTATATAATATATATGTATATATATATAATATAATATATATATATTTTATATATATAATATATATAAATACTATTATATATATATATATAATATATATGATATATATAATTTAGGTAAAGAAAAGATTATAGCAACATTTTAAACGAGAAACAGCGAGAAGATGCCAAGGGCCAACATCTACAGTTTTGTATTGGGCAGAGATTTGTTTCCTAATTTCTGGCGCAGGCAGAGTTGCAAGCTTTACCAAAAACAACACAATTTCTTTTAAAAAAGTTTTACTACGGTTCCTGCACATGTACAATAAATTAAGCTCAGGCTACTGTGGGCTCAGATAGAGCTTTAACAAAAAGAGAGAAAGAAAAAAAACTATCTAGAAAGTATCATTAATTTGAACATATTTTAAGAGATGTCTGAAAATCAAATTACTGTGAACATCAAATGTGAATATAGGTTAGACCGTTACAATAAAGTGATTAGCTATTCATAGAGTGCAAACGTCATATCAAATCTTTAAGTCACCTTTACTGATCCTTTTTGGAACGCTCTGATAATATAATACAGAATCATTAAAAGTGACAGGAGGACCAGTATGGTATAAATGATTCAATAACTGGGAGAAAAGTTGTTTAAATATCTTTATGATCTTATTACGATAGAGATTTCCGAAGGGTGGCAAATAATGATAAAGTGTGAACCTAAATTCATTGTGCCTCAGAGTTATATATATAGTTAATAATGATATATAAGATATAAGATTAATATAGATATAATAATATATATATAATTATAAATATATATATATATAATAATAATAATTATAATATATATAATGTATATATATAATAGCTATATAAAAGATAAAATATAATATATATATAATATAGGGTGTGAAAATATTATATATTTAAAGTATATATATAATAATATTAAATATAGTAAGTTATATAAGTAATAATAATTTCATAATAGAAGTATAGAGTGATATTTAATATAAATATATAATATATAGATAGGTGTATGAAGTGAATATGATATGGGGTAGTATATTTAAAGATAGTGTATATATATGGTATAAAATACATTATTAATATATAATATATACAATATATAAAGTATAATTAATTAATATATATTAGTATATTATAAATAGTAATATAATATATTAATATAATAATTAATTATATATATATATATATATAATAATTATATATAAATAATATATATAATATATATATAAAGATATAATTAATATAGATATATATACTTAATATTATTATTATAATATATATAAATCTATATTGAGTATATTATTATATATTATTAATTTATTATCTAAATATGTTATATTATGTATTTTGTAAGAGTAAAAAATTGTAGAAGGCTATAATATCTTTTGAGTGTCCTAGAATAATTAATATAAAAAATAATAAAAATAATATAGTAGAAATAATATATCTTTATATTAGAAAATATAATATAAGTATGACATTTGACATTATAGCAATAGAGCTATTATATATATAGTGGTAGTCACCCAATTTGTAATTTGCATATAATTTAATTAGATTATTATATATATTAATGTTATAATAGCTATTATATAATATAATTATATAATAAGTACCAGACTTTACTATATATATATATACCATAAAATAGCATTATGTTATATATATAGTAATGATAACATAAATTATATATAAAGGGTTCAAGTTCGTAGAATAGTTAGAGGTAGTAATGTAGATAATGTAGCAATAGAAGTAAAGAGTGATAGTGAGGTAAGTGTTTATACTTAATTTGCTAAAGCTTAATTAGTAGCCTTCAAAAATCTCAAGTATATATTATCGTGATTTAATGGATCGTTGATTATCTTTAATACTTATAGTAAGCAAATACTAGAAATAGTAGTAATAAAAATCAAGATTGTAGATAATTGATAGGTAAATAGAATAACAAATAAGGTAATATAAAAATTGTAATGTGGTATTTTAACAAAAACTACAAAATTTAAGTGCCATAGGGGATATAAATATTTAGGAAAGGAATAAAAAAAATAAATATATATTATATATATCTATGCCTATGAGGCATTACTACCTACGTTTGTGCGGTAGTTGCTGTCTATTGAATATAGAATTATAGACATAAGTAACTTTTATTATTGTTAACCACCTCTGTAGGGTTAGTGTAGTGATAGTGTAGTATCAGTATATATACTATATTATAATAATATTATATATGCCATGTAGTAATAAATAATATGAACTGTGCTTCTGTGAGGAGTTATCCGAAGTATAGTATGTGGTTATGAGATTATATGAGTATAATGTAGGTTATTATAGTAGTTCTTTAATATACTATATAATGTATACTAAAAAATCAAGAGGGAATATACTATACTATATATAGGTATATATAGATATATAACGAGTACTATAGTTAGTATAGTATATATGAGTTATATTAGTATAAGGTACGGTATACTAGAGATAATACAGGCGGGCATGACGGACTGCACATCTAACTTGCCGCGTCACGTAGTGTATTATTATTAGTAGGTGATTTATGATATATATATTTTGAGTAGGGTATATTATAGTTATAGCTATATACAATGGATATAGCTAGAGGCATAGTACTGGTAGCTAGTTCTAGATTATTAGTATATAGTAGTGTATTTATATATACTAGCGAATGTATATATATATATATAATATATATATATATAACTACGTCGGCATGAGCTAAAGTACGTTAATTTTCACAACTTTTTCGCCCTGTTGATACTATATATAATATTTATATCTATTCATACATTTGATATAAAATTATTTTTATTTAAAATGTTAACAATAATATCATAATAAGAGTATATAGTGTAATATAAATGACTAAGTTTAATATATATATAAGATATGACTTATATGATATCGTACCTTATCTATAAAATTGCATAACATTGGTAAATTAATCTTCTAATTATATTTTATTAAAATTGTTAATTTATATATATTAGTAGCTGTATATATATACTACATGGTTAAGAATCGTTTTTCTTACCTGCCAAACGTAATGTATTATTAATAGTTTATACCAAGGCCGTATTTACAAAAATGTGGAATTTGAAGCCGTAAGCTCTGCCAATGACATAATATAAGTTTCATAGTTATTATGGCAAAAATAACACAGCTGGAGGCTCTTAAACGATTTTGGAAATAAAACAGTTAATGGCCATAGGTAATATAAATATATTAAAGGGTATCGCACTCAAGTTTTACTCCCCTATGATAATAGGTATATACTGAGGAAATAGCCTCCCCTAAAATATAATATACTTTATTTTATAGATAATATATATAGGATATATATACAGTAATATTATCAATAATAGATATATATATATAATATGTTATAGATTATATATAAATAATTATAATATGATATTATTATTATTTAATATATATATATTAAATAGATATATTATAATATATAATATATATAATATTAGATAAATAATATTTATTATATTTTAATATATATATAATTAATAATATGAGTAATAATTAATTATATAACGTTTAGGGTATATAGTGCTTTATATTGTATCTATTCAGTATGATATGTGAGTAGTATGGTATAGTGGTAGTGATAATATAGTTACTGACAGGATTTAGGGCAACTACTACCTATAACTGTGCACTTACTATATCTCTCTCTTAAAAATTAAATTTGTTAATAAAGTCTATATATCTACTACTTCTTAATATATTAATAAATATAATTGATATATATAATAATATTATAAATATATATATTAATATATAAATTATAATAAGTAAATATATTAATAAATAATATATATATATTAAAAATAGATAATAAAATATATTTATAGTTAAATACTTATATACTAATATAGATAATTAAATTCGTTGATCAACGATAGGCCTGTTTGAGCTGTGTCGACACTTCTAGATATTCGAGAGCTCTATTGTCCTTTATTAATGAGTAAACATACATATGTTATAGTACAAACTTTATATCCCTTTCCGAGTTAATAAAAAATTATATATACGCTGATTTTCTTTTAGCTCTATAGTGCAAATACTTTGTTATTTGCCGTCTGACTCTCTATATAATAAGTAGCAGTCATTTTTTTTAAAAATAAAATATTACCTTTTTCTGATATAATATGCAATAATATATAATAATAATATTATAAGTAAGGAAAGGTAGATTCCTTCGTGTCCTCTTTTACCCTCACCTACCTTTGTATACCCCTAGGCCTCTTTTACCCCCACCCTAAAATTTGGGCAACCCTAAATAGCCCAATTTTACTTCCCCTTGACCTTTTTGGCCTTTACCTTTTTTTTGATCCTTTCTTCTCGAAGAAAGGGCTTGCCATATAACGTAAGCATAACTAGCTAACCCGCGTATTATTCAATTATATACCTTTGCTACCATATCGTCCTATTTGAGCCCCCCTTTAAGGCTATAGCCTCCTTGTTATCGATTATCTAGGTTTTTGCCCTTTATCTCTTTTATGTTATATACCCTGATATATTTCAGCCCTATGATAGTATACGTTTAATTGTCATAAAGGTAGTCGGAAATTGACATTCTTAAAGTGGATGGTGTATAATATATACTGAATATGTGTGGGTATATATATATAGATTAATGAGGATAATTAGCTGGTGAGAGCTCGTGGAGGTAGAATATGGAAAATTAATTCCATGTGTCTTTAAAAGACAGGTATTATTAGATATATATATTATATATATAGATATAGTGAGGGGTTTATATATATATTGGGTGACTCCAGTAACTTTGTCGATAAGTAGAATTTTATTATGTTTTTTCGTATTATGCGTAAGATTTGCATGCAGTGCTTAGCCAAAATATTTAGCCTCAAGTCAAGGATAACAAAATATAGTAACTGGATCCTTTCGCATATTACTCTTCCAGATACAGATACACTTGTCACGTCAGATCAAATTATTCAGAATCAAAAGGAAAATCTCACTCAAGATACTCTATTCGAAATCCTCCCGGCAAGAGCGATAACTTCAAGGAAAGGCTGCGACTTGAATTCCGTTCACAAATTTTTCGCACTAAACGAAGAGGCTGAGGCAAGTTTGAAAAAAGCACTGGAAAAGGCTGCGTGACTTGCAATTCGCCTACAAAGAGTATCTCAATAGAAGGGACTTTTTTAATTTCTTAACTTTTTATTTGAATACTTTTAAAGTAGCATGTATACAAAACAAAAGAATCAGAAGGGACTTTGTGTACTTTACTTTGAGATTGAAATATCTTTTTTTATTCCTGGTGCTGATTGACATAAATAACCACTTCAATATTAGTGGGATTTCTAAATACTACCTAACTCCTCTTTGTAAATGGTGCTTGCTTCTTTTTACACAGACAGCACCCACTTAGCAATCATTCAACCCCTCATATATTGTGAACCTGGAGAAGAAAACACCAGAAACTTCAAGCAACGCCTTCTTGAAAAACACAAAATGAAGAAAAGAAAAAAAACTAATAACTAACTTAAAATCCCAATCAGAACACTCGAAAAAAATGACTCAGCTAACGAACATTATCCGAGTCCTGGACTTCAAATTTCTTATCCTAATAACAAAATTCTGGATTACATAGCGTTCATCCCTTTTTCAAAACGATATACAGTTCGAGATCATCGACTTAGCAACACTAAAACAAACTTCTTTTCACACGTCTATGGTATTTCTTTCATCATTCAAAAGGTTTATTTTCATCTTATCTAGACGGGAGTGCGAGAACTTTTTTATTGTGGCAGAACGGTACTCATTTTTTGAACTTCCCCACTACAAAACTCTTTGATTTACATATTCTCGATAATATCATAAATGATGGTGTTTCTAACTGTGACTCTCCCTTGTTTATGATCATGCACGAAAATCTCATTAAAACAATCAAGGACCTAACGTTCAAGCAATTCGTCCCTTTACATACTGCTCAACTTCTCTTTTACGGTAGGGTTCGGTATTTCCTTTACTTATCTCATTGTTAGTTTGGATATGGGCAGAAATTCATTTTGGATTTCCACTACGAACTTTGATTACTTTTCGAATTCTAAATATCATAGATTCTTTCATGTCCTCTCTGTCCCTTTTATTTATGGTAGTGACAGAATTTTATCTCCAATTAAAGGATCCTACCTTTCAAAGACAAACTTCGTCTCCTCACAAATCTGCTCCAATGAATAGTTTTTTCTCTCAGTACAGCTTGTATGATCACTAGCTTTGACGTGCGCATTGACTCAAATCATGGAACATTTAGACCAACGCACTCCTATGTGGTATACTGAGACCCCCTTCCCTGGATGTCAGACGGCTTCGATCGAATTGGTCATATTAATTGAAATTGCTCGCCAATAAATTTAATATTGTGAGGTTACTCTTAACATTTGATTATAAATATTTTATTCTATCTTTAATATTTTTGTTATTTGCTTGTTGTCCTAAATTCTAACGGATATAACAAATGGATGCTTAAGTCATTAATGCCTCGCTGTTTATCTTTTTCCTTACGTGTGATATCTCTAATCATCACTATTTTTTGTTTTATGATATTTGCTAAACTTTTGTGAAATATTTTGTACTACTCATGTGCTTATCAGAGTTCTTCTCAGGAGCCCATGTACACTCTAGTGTTAGTTCGTCAGCTATTTTGAATATTTTTACTTCTTTCTACTCTTTATTATGGTATGTTTTTGCCTTCAAATGTTGGATATGTCTACTTATCTCCTCTGTACCATGATAATTAGATATGTTTGCAGTTGAAAGTATAACTATGTACATTTTAGTTATTTTTCTATCGTTTGATCTGGTATAACATACGTTTCGTCACTTCCGTGTTTAGCGCAGGAAGTAATGTAGCACTTCATTAACTTCTTAAAATTTTTAATCTTATTTTCAGTACTTTTGCACTTCAAGATTTTCGTTGCGAGCAAGATTTTAACATAAGTCAAAGTGAAAAAATATATAAACTCGTCGTTTTGACATACTCTTCAGTCAGATATTAAGTCAGATACAGAATCAGAAGAAAATCCACTCAAGATACTCTCTCCAGAAATCCTCCGGCAAGAGAGATAAATTTAAGAAAAGGCTGCGACTCGATTTTCAATCACAAACACAAATCCATCGCACAAAATAGGGTGGGAAAACGCGCTGGAAAAGGCTGTGAACTACCATTCGCCTACGAAGAGAGAGATCATTCAACAAGAAGGACTTTTTGTTACTTTATTCACTTACATTGCATATTTAACTATATGTTGAATAAAACATATTTCAAATATGGATTTCTAATTCACCATCCTTATATATGGTGCTTGCTCACAAAAGAAGAACCAAAATTCTAGCAAATTAGCCTACACCTATACTATATAAATATATATATATCTCTATATATATATATATTTATATATATATTATATATACCTATATTAATATTATAGAAAATATATGTTATATAGTATTATTACAGTCATATACTATTATTTTAGGAAGATGTAATATTCTAATATATATGTAAGTATATATATAGTACTATATATTGTAGTATATATATATTATATATTATAATATATTATATATATATAATACTAATATATATATATTGAGCCTTATTTATATTTATGATATATATTTATTATAATATATATATATATATATATATATATCATATATATATATATATATTATATAATTATATATATATATATATATTTATATATACTATATATATATATTATATATATATATAATATATATATATTACTAATAACTATATACCCCAATGCACCGTATATATAAAAGTAGGTATATAGTTATATATAATATATATATATTGCTATAGCGATATATATATATATCTTAAATATATGTATATATATATATATATATTATATAGTATATATATTATATTATATATATATAGTATATATATATTATATATATTATATATATCGTATTATATATAATTTTAGTTATATATATTTATATATTATGTCTAGTTATATATATATATATATATATTATAATATTATATATATTATATTATATATATATTTATATATATATATATATTATATATATATAATTATATATATATATATATATTATATGTATGTATTAGGTACTTCATTTAGAAATTATTCTTATATATATGGTTATCAATCCCACTTTCATTTTCATCTATACCTTCACCTTTATTGTTCTGTTGGCAAGCATTTTTGCATTCGTCCAGGGTAGAAAATTTGTTTTTGTTCCCTCCCCCACCTGTGAAAATGAACTTTTCACCATTTCTTCGTCTCTTTAAAATATCCAAATTTTTCAAAACTGAAACCTCCGTTTCCGAAATCAACATCTAATTTGCATATTGCGGGGTCTATATATATATATATATAATTATATATATATATATATATATATTAATATATATATTAAATACCAATTATAGTATATATATATAATATATATACATAATATATATACTATATATAATATATAATATATATATATTTATAGATATAGTTATTTTTTAATATTAATAGAAAATATATATATATATTATATATATATATATATATATATATATTATATATATATAAGTGTACCTTATATATATATATATATTAATATAGTTAATATATATACATAAAGTTTGTTACTCCAAATCAGTATAAGTTGTAGTATAATTATTGCCACATTATATATATATATAGCCACTAACTATTAGAATATATATATATATATATTATATATAATATATATATATATATATAATTATATAATATATATACTTATATATTATATAAATATAAGTATTATAATTATATAGATATGCTCACTTATATTTATATTTTCAAGCCTTTTTCTCATTAGCCTATTACCCTACTGAGCTATATATTAGATATATATAACAATAGAAAATTATAGTCACTCATCTATCTATCAATATTCCTATCTTAATGTATATTATATATATAGGTTGAGTCTATTCATAACTACCCCTATATATTATATATTATGTTAATTAATAATTAGTTAATGAGGATATATCTATAATTGTTATGATAGTTTGTATATATATATATATATAATTAATTACAATAATTATTATAGTAATGTACTTAATATTATATATATATATATACCACTTAATGCACACCATAGCTTGGCTAACACTATTAAGTATAACTCATTAATATATTAAAATATATATTTTATAATATATATAATATATAAATTATATATTTAATAATATATATATATATATAATATTATTTATAATATATATATTAATATTATATAATATATATATTATATAATATTAATATATATATAATATATTTATAATAGTTATATATTATATATATATATATAGTAATATATTTAATATAATATATATATATTATTATATTATAATATTATATAATATAATATAATATTATATATTATATAATTATATAATATATATATAATATATTATATATTAATAATTATAATATTATAATTTATATTAATATATATTATATATTACTTTAACACACACATATATCAATATATGTTGCTACATATACACTTACAACACACATATACTATACATAGAATTTTACTAACTCTACACATCTTAACTAGCTTACACCCACAACAAGATATACACACTTATCCACTTACGCTTACACCCATCATACAGAAAACACACTTACACTTACACTCAGCTATTATCAATCAACACACACCCACCTGAACACTATATATTGTATACCATTAAGGTACACTTATACACACTACTTCATACTCATAACTACTTACACTTACATACACACTATATATATAGACATATTTAATAAGCTACACTTATATTACTTCTCCATAAGACTGATACTTTAGTACTTAACTAGTACTAAAATATCAATCTCACACACACATCGATTACAATATTTACACTCACACCACTCGTATATTTTGATTTCACTCTATACTTTTTGAACTAAACTATATTGATGGTTCATCTTTTAGAATGATAAGATTACTTTGTCGTACATCTTTGATTATTCATTCTCATTGAATTGGTAATTTATTCTTAATACCTTTTCTAGCTCATTTCTACCTACACTATTATATCATAGAAAAGAGAATATATAAGTGTCATATTTCCTACCTAATTATATATCATAAGTACTGTATATACCCATCCGGTATCGACGATACGGCAGCGTCATTAAAAGGGTATTAAAACATACCAACCCTCATGACATCCCCAGGTCAATACTCCGTACGCTTTCCGCCTATATAATATCATAGCTGAGTACCAATTTAAGTTTGCTATCACCGTCAATCGTTCCGCTACGCAATAATATTATTCCTATACTCACTAATCTCCTACTCGTAGTGCGCCACTACATGGCGTCAATATATATTCCCTGCTTGCGAAATTAGAAAAATATACTATACTATGAGTCTTTCATTTATTTATCTAACTTAAACATTTTATTAAAATAACATTTTTCCGATCCTTAAAAATTTAACTTCATTATAGGATACTATTATTTTAAATATATCAATATTTATTAATACATATTTTTTACTTTTATATATTTATACTTATATATACTTTATTTTAATATTATTAATAAATTATTTTTAAATAATATAATTATATATGTAAATAGATAATAAAATTTAGGTAATATTTCGAGTTATACTTACTGATTATAATTACCTATTATATTTTTTAATATTAGCAAGTGTATTGTAAAAAATTTTATTAAAAACATATACTTTTTAACTAGATTCTTATTAATAAACTATAAGGTTATAAATAATCTATAAGTATAATAATTATAATTAGATATTAGGTGTTACCTTACTACCATATGAGGTATATAATTATTCATATGCTTATGTTAATTTTATACCTATAGACTGCTTTATAACTTATCATATATGTTGATTACTGTGGCTTTTATTACTCATAATATTTATATATAAAATCACTAATTACATACCTAAAGCTAAGTATAATATAATATCGAGTAAATCTAAATATGAGGTTATAGTTACATTACACAATGTAGGAAGTTATTGAGCTATTTTATTTTATACTTCTGAAACTCTAATGTTGTGATACTTTATACTACATATATATATATTAACATACATTCCAAACAAATGTATGTTATTTAAAAGTTAAATAATAGGTGTTACATTTAGTCAAACAAGGTAATTAGGTCTGCTTTATTTTTTTTTACAGTTTTATAATAAGTTTAAATATCATAATTTAATTTAAACTGCCTATTTAATACTCTAACTAGCCACTACCACTATCGTCTGATATCTCAGTCCTATTCGAGTCACAGAGTCAATGAGAAATATTGTCACGATCGACTGAGGCTACACTATATTTATAGATCTAAAGCTATTAGGTACTCTTATACATCCCCAGTGCTACATCTAAACCTAACTGCAATCTCCACACCTCCACTATCCACGATAGATATATATCATATATCACTTAGTCCTGCAGCACTACAGCTTGCCTCATTTACTTAAATATCTCCTCTGTATTCCATCCACCAGAACACAATTCATACGTAGAGTATATCACAGGAGATCATCATAAAGCATCTTAAGACGCGATATAGAAGGCATGCTTTTGTGTAACCGCTTATCTTGAACTAATATACTCTATCACAGACTTCATTTAAGACTATCCCCATCAACTGCTCGTATACACTACCTATATACACACAATATGTATACAAATCAGGAACTGACGGATATGGTTGAGGAGTAATTCCCCTACCCATATACGTCCTTACCAATATAGTCATATTTATATGCTTACATAATACTCATATATAATTATTATTATAACATTATGTTATTTTTATTTTATTAGTATTTATTTTAATACTTTTATATTATTTTTATTATTTTATTATATTTTTATTATATTATTAATAATATATTTTATTTTATTATATATTATATATTTTTATTTTATAATTATATATATTTAATATATTACATATATATATACATATAGTCCTATTAATATATATTATTATTCATTTAACACTAGACACCAACACACACACCAATACATAACATACAACCTACACCTTAAACACACACCACACACTACTTATACATCACACGCACATCACCACCTAACACCTACTACACATATACTAAAATCAATTACGCTTACACCTACCTACACAACACACACAACTATACCATGCACTACATTAATCAAGTTTGGAATTTATTCGTAATTTTGTGTCTGTATTTATAAACATATTCATAGTTAACCAGTAGTTCTGGAACAATCTTTAACAATATACTTTTAATGTATCTTAGCCACTCATTTAATTTAATTAATTTAATTAAACATTTATGTTAACCAATCAATTTTTTAGATAAAATTAGATATTTCTAATAAAGTTTTCTTTAAAATTTTCAAATAATCGCAAATTCAAATCTTTTAAATCTTTTGAGTAATCGAAAAAAAATCTGTTCAATTACATTTAAGTAAAAAGAAGACATGTTTTACAATATAATTATATTTCATTCAATAAACTTTTAAAAAATCTCAAATTCTTATCTTTTAAATCTTTTGAGTAATCGAAAAAAAATTTCATACATAATTACATGCATTTGGACTTAAAGCATTTTTTATAGCCATTATATCGTCCAGGAAAGCGGTAGGAAATATTATGCTCTTTATTAGAATCCCTACCGTTTAACCATAGCTCCGAAGCAATATGGCAAATCTCCCTTCATCTCAATTTCCATATACGCTAAGCTATGTCCGTTGATTGATACTTATTCAATTTCTACAAACTGAACATTTCACACTTCCGTCTTTCTCGAAGACTCCTAAATCAATATACGTGAATTTATTAAATAATATGCTAGAGCGAGTACATATAGCTATTAGGTTTCTTCCTCTCCTGCTTGAACAATATATAATCACCTATAATAATCATAGTATATTATATTATAAAATTCTATCTAGATTTTTAATTTAAATAAATAACAATTTATTCACTTACATTATTAATATATAGAAAATATCTTTGTATAATACTAACATAAAATACTAATCTATAACAAATTTTCTTTTTTAAATAATTTGCTATTCATTATTTTAATATTTATATATTACGATGTACATGTGACAATACCATCACGATTGAAAACACAATATACAACTCACGTCAACTTCTATATATATATATATAGTTCAGATACTATAGAATAACTTTAGGATACCTACTTGTGCGTCTCGGTAGATTGTTGTTGTTGAAAAACTACTTTAGCCTTAAATATAGGATACGCCTTGTACCCGCGCATTTACCGTGTGTGTTGTGTGTGTAAGTAGCGAAGGTATGCGTGTGCTGTATCAGATTTATATATGTTTTTCAAAACTTGAGCCTCTTGTTGCTGTGAAAAATTTTGTGCATGTGCGTGTTTAGGTGTGTTGTGTGGTGAGACGATTTTATCCGTCTACTTAGGTTCTCAATCAATAAATTTATTGTATTAGATTGCCAGTCTTTTTGTCTTACCCCGTTCTTACTTTAAGCCGGTTAATACCAGTGATTCTATAATTATAAGTTGATTATTATTGTTATCATTATATATGTAACTAAGAATTACTCAATTATTTTATTTATTATTTAATTTTATTATATTATTTATTTATATTTATTATTTCTAAAATCAGATAATACATGTCGTAACTTTGATGGCTCAACTTTAATGACTTATTATTATTATGGTTAAATTAAGACGAATAATTTTTCACTTTTTCTTGTGAATAGTTATAGGTGAGTTAAATTCTCTATTTTATTATTATTATTATATTATCTATCATTATTATATCCTCGATTTATGTGAATTATTATATTGTGTACTCTGGAAATATAATTTTATATTCTCGCTATTACTCTCTATTTTTAAGATAGTAAATATATCAATTGTTATCTATTATTATTTTCTCTTAAATGCTCTAACTTTTGTAGACTCGCGAATGTATAGTGTGAAAATTTAAGCTTTATTAGTTCTTTATAAGCCTGGTTAATTTTCAGAGCATGGCTGGTTTGGATAAGGATGGAAAATCTATTTCCACTTTCCTTTCTATTCGGAAGAAAATATTGGGAAGGATTTCATCACTTCGTAAAAAAACTATAAAGGCCAAAAAAGACAGGACAAAAAGAATTTTTCTCAAAAACTCTCCATCAGAAGAATTTTTTTTTTCACCTTCAGCCATAAATGAAAGCAACAATACTTCCTTAACAGCTGTTAAAGATACTTCTCTAAACCAATGCCTATTACAAGTTATATCTTTGAAAAGGAAAAATTATGATAAGATTTTAACCCAATATAATTCCAAAAGAATTTGCACTCTAGGTGAAAAGATTAAACTTGCGACAGATAAGAAGGAGACTGTAACGAGAAACTCTGAAGGTACTTGTAAAACATCCAATTTAAAAAACAAAATAAAGCAAGTCCAAGTTACTGGAGATGAAACACAAATGCAAGTAGTGAGTAAAGCTCCAATCTTTCATAAACATTCGACATTAACGCAAGCCAAACCTATAACTTCAGGAATAAAAACTTCAAGTGAAACTGTTGCTTCAAAATTAATAAGTGAATCAAATAAAACGAAGAAATTTGCTCAAAATATTAATGGTAATAAAGGCATAATAGGTATTAAAAATTCAGTACCCGAGACTCCAAACTCTAACAAGCCTGTGGGTGTGAATGACTTACTTCTCTCCAAAATCAATAAGGCTGTACCAGTCTAATCTCGAAAAGTAACCATACAACATGACTGGAAAAATAGTCCCAGACCAACCTTACACAGATAAAAAATACAAACTACAAAACCTACGCATCCTCCTGTAACGGCTGCCCATAAAGACCCCGGGATCAAACAGGACATACCCATAACCAACAAACTCCAAGCCCAGTTTGAAACCCTAGCAGGCAACACCCACCCATTCGTTACCCCTTCCAAAAACAATGTAAATCTCGATATGCAAACAAGGGGTAAAGATCTGGCATATGAACCGAATAAGGAGCAAAAGACAAAGAAACGAATATGCAATCCTGGGCTGGATAAGACTATAACTACTTGGACCTTACAGATTTTCAACTGACATCACCCCGTAGTTATGTGGGAGACGCCGAAGCCAGATATAATAATAATATTATTATATAGTAATATATATAATTATGTAAGGCATTTCTGTATATGCTGTTGACTAAATAGAGAAAAATAACTAGTCCTTATACTTGATGTCAAATGTTCTCACAGTACTTACAGCGCATCCTCCCCCTGTTGTTTGGGTGGGATGATGAGTATGTGCTGTTATTATTCCTCTGCGACGAAATACTTCAGCCGGTTGTCCCAATAGAATCTGCTTTCCTTACGGGCATTATCATAATTGAAATTATTTCTCTTTAAATATTATTAAAAACAACCGACAATATTGGTATTAAATATTTTTTCATCTGTGTGTTTTTTCTTTTCTGTTCTTTGTTGAGACGTAGCAACGACTTTTATAATATTAAAATTGCACTATTCTATTTATAATTTAATTAGAAATTATTAATTTACATTTATAAATCATACTTATATTTCATATTCAAAATTAATCATAAAGGATATTTATATAATTGCATCACGATCAATGATTTATTTATAATATACCAAATAGTACATATATCAATTGACTATTAAATTATGATATTTAATATATGATATGCTATTAAATTTAAACTTAATCCAAATTCCTTCACAAGTTCCGCGATGATTTATTTTGCTTAGGTTGTGGTGGTGTGTATATTTTATGTGGGGGTTTTTATAACTATTTTTTCCAGGAATATTTCTGGTTTGGTTGTAATCGTTAATTACCTCGGTTATTATAATCTGGGTGAGTGTGGTGTGAACAGATGTGTTTAAATATAAGTGTGTGTGATGTTGTGAGTTTTTGTATTAGTGTTTGTATGGATGGATGTTCATATTTATTTCCTTGGGTGTGATCTATGGTGAGTTGATCAGAAATTATTATTTCACAATAAAAAATCATCACTTATATTTCATATTCAAAATTAATCATAAAGGTATCTACCAGAAATATGTGGATCAGGTTTAGGAGGTTCTTCGGTTTTATAAAAACGTGTTCCATGAGCTAATAGACAATGTTGATCAAGTTCGAAGTCTTCTGTATTATAAAAATAAGTATATTTTGAACTGACTCCATTAACTAGAGAATTCTTTTCTAGCCTTTATAAATTGGATTGATTAAGAATTCTAGTTAACCAGGTTTGTTGATGTCTGCTACCAAGTGAGCAATAATGCTCCTTTGAATGGGCTAAAGTTCCTTGACTGAACTCTAAAAGTCTTAGAAAGGTTTCTTGTAAAGCTTCCTAATTCTGAAAAATTCTCATGCCATGTTACAAGAACTTGAAATTCCTGAGTAAGATAAAAAGCTTCCTCAAATTTTTAAATGTTAGAGTAATGCAGGTTTGGTTCAGAGTAGGGATGCCGATATATAAAAAAAATATCGATATATCGATATATCGAATATTTTTAAAAAAACAATATTCAAAATTTTATCATCGATACTATCGGTAAAAAAAATATGAATCGAACTCCTATCCTCATCGGATTAAAAAGATAGGTCTTCTTACAACCTACACATATGTACGTCATAAAAACAAAATGAAAAGAATATACTAAATTTATAGTATGTATTAAGTATGTAGGCTTATTTTATGATTATGGAGCTATCAGGGTCTATCCATATATATAGGCTATCCATATAACTACTTATAATATTACACTAAAATAATATAGGATATATATATGACTATATCCTATAAAAATAGTAGGTTCCTGTTATGATATTAGGGATATATATAGCCAGGCGCTCCAAGTAGTGCTGACGACCCTGTGTGGTATAACTAAAAACCGTGCTAACCTGACATACTACAATTCTGAAAGAGAAAAAATTAGAAGTACATTTCTTGAATTCAGCGACCCGATGTGATTCAAATGACCGCGCAAAGACTATTAGAAAAATTTATTGGATATCTTATAAAATAAAAGATAAATTTAAATACTAGTTATAAAATATAAATTAACAATACAGAAGTGTAATAACGGTTCTGCAGTATTTTACAATAACATCCTATTGTACCCTGCGCAATTTTAGCTTTACTTAAAAAACCGAAGGACCATTTTAGGTACTTACATATGGCGGAGGGGCCAGTCGAAACTCCAAGATTCTCTGCTTCTGCTGGAAATTTACTTGTTGTTTTAATTGTGAATATGATAAAACATTTTTGTAGAACCCTATTCTATAAGTTCTTACTTGGTTTTAGCTTGATTATGTTGTCATATATACTTAATCTGTAAACCCTGACTTGAATAATAATTGCCTCATATATATTAGGTAATAAAATCATTATCAAATCATTATAGTTTATTTTAAATAATATTAGTATTTTTGGTTGTGCTACTGGTTTCATTAATTTTAACGCGGGAAAGTTTGATAATGATTAAGTAATATGATATAGAATATTTGCTGAAGTATTGAAATATTTAGGTTATTTATTCTCTAACAAGTAGGCTTTTACTTAGTGAATTACACGTAAATATGCGTAAGGTGGTATTGCAGAAATTGAGCTCCAAAGTCAAGATGTTAGCGGTGTAGGGTGTTTAGAAGGTATAGGTTAGGCCTTACGTAATAAACTCTTTCTTCTTTAGACATTGTTGCCTCTGGTGCATGAGACTTATTTGCTGGTTTGGCATAATTGTGTTTTTGGCCTTTATGTATGGTCTCTCATGTTACTACTTCATAATAATTCCAATCTAAATCTAATTCCTGCATCATTTGGATACTATTAAGTGTTATACTAATAATCAGTACAGTTTACTCTTGATCCGTTCTTTAAACCAATATAATCTCCTTAAATGACCATATCGAACTCATAGTAATCAGAAAACATGTTCAGTACCATTCGTATATCATTAAAATTAGTCATTATATTGTCAATAGAAGTTAACCAAAAACTGCCTCTCAATTGAAACTTCATATCGTGTACTCAACTATATCAATAATTGTTTTTTAGCCACTATACCTGTTTCTCTCTCTTCCTCTCAACCTCAGGTTTGTAATAATTTTCTGGCATTGTACTATTCCATATGATTCTCCTTTGCATGACTTATTATTATGGTTTTTATGTAAAAGAAATTCATATACTCGTAGTTTTTTAGGATACAGGTGTCAATACCATATCGGGACATACTGAGAGTCACCAGGTAAATAATTATCAACTATATATATAAGTACGTGTTACCATTAACATATATATATGTATATCATATGTCTATACTGTAAATAAATACTATATTATACTTAGTAGCTAACCATGTGAGAATTGTATTATCATTACTTAGATACCTAACTCATTAGATTTGAGAGTCACTATTAGCACGACATTAGGCTAGTTACTTTACACGTTATATATACGTGAAAAAGATACTTTGAATAATAGAATAGTATATAATAAGATAAGTTATGCACATACAGTACTTATTAAGATCTAATTTGTTATAAATCCCAAAGTTTCACTTATCCATGAAATACAATAATTATATTTATGCTTATAATAAGAATATTATACTAGCTTAATGATGTATCTACTCAAACGTATACCCTTCGTTCATTATCAATATGATGTAATATATGCTTAAAATGAGTTCTAATTTATATACCAGTATAAATTAATAATAGAATACCTATAAAAATTTTAAATAAAGAATACTTAAGGTAATACTATAATATGAGTATTACTGATATAAGTGATAGAGTGTTTACTTTGTTAAAAGTGATATATAATATAACCTATTTACGTTTTAAAAGAATTTCTGTACTCAAAATATATGTGTATGCTCAATATTTATGTGATATATAGTAACAGAACCATATTATATATTCATATATATTATAATATGTATATAGTTCAAATTTTTTATGTTATTTATAAGTGGTATATTAAATACT
>JABUQX010007288.1:0-15777 GCA_015478945.1 Trachelipus rathkii | reverse complement strand
AGCGTATGATTTCTATATAGCCATAAGACTATAATCAAACCACTCTTTGTGTTTAGAGGAATGATTTCATTGATTATTAAACATATATAACTAATTATTTGGTAATATTATATCATAAAACACTATTGTGTTTAAAGAACGACATGCTATCAGCATATTGGGAGATTATATTGACTGTAAATGACGATTTATTGATATATTTCAAATTGCTTCGGAATAACTCGGTTATTATTATAATTATTAGATGAGGGCTCATATATTTTGATCTATTGTTTCTTCGATTCACTCTTTGTTTTCTAGGAATTGGTGTTAATATGCCTCAAATATGAGGAGATTACGGTAATAATAGCAATAGCATAATACTATATGAATATTTGCTGGTAGTCCCCTTTTCTATCTTAGAAGTGCAAAGATTAGTAAAAGAAACGCAGTCAAATCCTGTTTAACATAATCTCTTATTCTAAAAACGTGCAGAAGAAGATCATTCGTGTATATTTCAAGCCTACAAAAAAAAAAAAAAAAAAAAAAAAAAAAAATTTCTTTAAAAAAAAAAATCTAGCAGATAATATGTATTTTCATATCAATCACAAGCAATAATTACGACTTAAACTTCTTATATACAATAATATTTAAAACAGATGTAATAGATAAAAGAAACGAAAAGTTATTCTTTATTGTGATTTCGTATATTAATTAAAAAAAAATTGGAATTTAGTGATCTCATAAATAAACTGTGTAAATCTAATATAATATGTTAAGAATAAGTGTAGTAAATAACTGGAAGTATGAGTGATTTTCCCCTATTTGTTGCAAATTATGTATTATTTAAAGTTATAATAGTTTTGGTACTTTTAAACTGAGTACTCATTTCTTTAAGGGAGAATAAAGTTTTCAGGTAGTTCACTGTATTGCATGCCATAGTTAAATTAAAGAATGTTTTACTTCATGTAATTGGAGAAGGACATATGAATATACCTTGATTGCATAAAGATTGTTACTTCTAAGTAGTTCTCCTTATAGCTAAATGGTCCGTGAAGAGTGTTAATATATGATTCAAATAGTCGGAAGATACTCTATTTCCTACGACGCCACTTCCAAATTATTAAACTAAGTCTCTATATTAATTTTAAGTAGGTATAAAAAAATTTCGCAGAACATTTTATACAGTAAGATTTAAAAGCGATCATGGAACATGTTACAAACCTAACAAAATGTTCACTACCTAACCGTTTTCCTATTCTTATATTTGGTGTAGACTATATTAAAGATCCTTTTAGCGTCTTTCCTTTGAGAGTGTCGTCAGCAGATATAATGTCGTCGGATTACCGATACCTTGTTGCTAGGCAAGATCATGTGAGATTAAGTGTACTGAGCAATCGTCAACAGTTTGTCGGTCTGTGTTATTGCAATGGCGTGGGGTTTGATAATGAGCAGATAACAGAGAATATTACCTATCAATAAGTATTTCTAACTGCAGATATTACCAATTAGTTAGTTGTGGCTTAAAAAATTTTTCATTCCTAACTAAATTTTCATGCGAGAAAAAAAATGAATTGTCGCAAAGGAAATACCGATTATGGCGTTATTTATATGAATGGGTACATATTTTTATACAAAAGTATAGTAATGTATATGATAAAGAACGAAGGGTTCTATCCCGCTAACAGGCACGTGAGTAAAACGATTACTCTTCATATGAAATTCGAGCTCTGTTTGAACTTCAAATAAGATAAAGATAGAAATATAAAATATTAAAACATTTCGTCAGGCTGGGAGCTGTTACGAGGGAGAAGAGTAGGCTAAACGTGGTTATTTTTGATGTACATGACCTGAGATGGTTTGGAGTGGATGCAAGCAAATTTTGAATATAGGAACCTTTGTTTTGGATCTACTGACCGGTAAGAGGAAACTCCTTGTGGAATCTCCTCCAATTAAGCTTAACAAAGAGGAAATGGACAAATTCTATAGAGCTAAGCAACAATATTAATACTATTAAATGATATTTGTTTTGACTTAAATGAAAAGGGTGAAATTGAAAAAAACTGGTCTTTGGAGACTATGAATAGGTTGAAATAGTAAATAAATGAAGCTAATAGAACTTTGCTTACAGATGAAGCAGATAATTAATTGATATTATGTATTTTCGATAGTATCTAAGACACTTGTGGACGTGGAAGAAAGTGGGAGGCAAGATTTAAGCCATATAGACTACAGATCTACAAATAAGAGTTGCAGAGATCTTTTGGCACAAGTTTAAAACTTTTTCTACAGCAGTAATCACTTTCCAAGGTGTTTAAAAAATATAAAAATGAAAATAATGCTGCTAATATTGATCAGGATAATCTTTTGGCACAAGTTTAAAACTTTTTCTAGAGCAGCAATACTACTAGTATATTCCAAGTTGTTGAGCTCTTATCCCTAAATTACTGAAGATCTAGCGCTAACACTGTTGTAAACAGCGGTTTCTTTTTTTGCTTGCTTTCAGAATAAAAAATAACTTTTTCTAGGCATGCATCAGTTGCCTAGTTGTTGAAGCTCTTATCCTAAGATAGACTGGTAAAAAAAACACTATGTCAAACCGACGGTTAGTCAGCTCGAGCAGAAGCTATGTAAATAGTTCATAAACATAGAGTTTGTGGAAGGCTCATTGTTGTAAGACTTATTAAACTCGTACTATCTTAAAGATGTTAATAAAAAATACAGTCTGAGAAGCACTACTTTAAATAATATTAGATAGGGAGCTTAAAAGTCAAAAACTGGAGTCGAAAAACTCTCTCATCCAGAGGCGTGACTAGGAGACTGCAAAAAGCAGACTCAGTCTGGATCTCTACAGCTAAGAAATTCACACGTCATACTAGGGGAGAGTTGATGAGGTTAATTATGTAAAAAATGACGGACGAACACGCCCAATCAATCTGTTTCCTGCAATGTAATTTCTTTAACTTTATGTTATTTCAGTGTAATTAAATAGTTAAGTTATAATAATAGTTTTCTAATACTTTGAAAGATTTTATGATTCATGTAAATAAAAAATTGCCAATCTGATCATTAATTCTATTGTGAAATATATTAAATATATATTTGTTATGGCTTATACACAATACAGTTATAAATTTTATAGTAATGTTATATATACATCTAGTTCATGTTTAAAAATGGATTTAAATATGAAATAGAATTTATTTTAATTAAAACCTTATTAAATTATTATATATATATATATATAATATTATATATTATATATATAATATATATATATTATAAATAATATATATATATAGTACGTAGTTTTGAATTTCAATGTGCCAAAGAAAAAATTTAAAAAGTCTTTATAAGAATTAAGACATCAGGAATGTATCTAAACTAAGATCTTGAGAAAGAAGGGAAAATTATCAAATATGGCATTCTTCAAAGCAAGCTTTGTGTGACAATAATCTGGTAATATTAATTGATCTATAACTGTTCAAACAGATAAATAAACTAAAAGGCCTAGACAAAAAAATTTATTAGGTCAAATACAGTCGACAATTTTTCAGAACATTTATTCCAAATACTCTCCTATGAGAGGAGATCTCACCAGAACCGAACTTCCAAAGACGAACATTGTGGAATAAGATCAGTCTAAATTTATTACAAAAAAAATTCATATTCTCATCCGAAAACAATATTAACATATAGATATATGAATTTTTCGGAACTCTAGTGAACGGATGCATATTTCAAATTGATGTAAATGTCAACCCGATGGTTTCGACTATTATAGAAAAGAACGGTAATAGTCAGTCAAACCTAAAAAAATGTCCCCAATTAAACAAAAAATATTTAGTATAACAAAAGCCTTCATGATATATATCCAAATCTGAATATTGCATTATCTAAGTGTGTTATAAATTATATTATTTTTTTAAATGTCATTCCTGCGACAAGATCTGCTCAGACTTATGAAAAAATGATCTAAGTGCTGTCATCCTACAACTTACGTAGAGCTTAATGATCAAAAAATTAGACCGTTTGTACGTTTCTATCTCCATAATTAATATGTTATTATATGTGAATCCAGTCCACAACAGCATTTATAAAGACTTGGTTATTGCCTTGGAAAACTTTTGTAAGCTGTAGTATGAAATTTGAGTATACTAACTCACCGTAATAATTAGATGACTAGCACGATATGAAGTATGTTTTACAAATTGGCATAAATCGAAATAGGCACACGACAGAAGAAAATCTGTTAAATGTGAATCACTACTTGACGTTGGTAGACTAGTCCACATACCAATCTATGATGTAAATTAATGATATGCAATAAAGCTAATATATTATAAAAACTCATAATAAGGAATAACGGTGATTATGAAATATAGGACTACAAATAGTGAAAAAGTAATAATTATAATACTCTATGGAAAATGTTTCAGCATTTCTATGAAAATTCTCACCAATATGGAAATAAGAGTTACTAGAGATGTATATATATATAACACAATTGAACGTAAATGACAGAATAATAAGTATACAATGGTGTGGGCACGGAAATAGATATAGTAGTAGAGTAGAGTATGGCTGAAAATATAGTGCGATATATATAGGACACGTTAGATGAGTACTGAAATTAATAAAAGAATATAGTAGAGAAGATGACAGATGAGAAAAAGTTATATCAGACGAAAGGAGGAATAAAGATAGAATAATAAATATTAGTGGTCAATATGCTACTGACTTATTAATTGGATCGTTAGTGTGGACCTCCTCCAGCCTATACTTACAAAAATAGAAATACACACACACACACTACAACACATAAACACACTCTACACAACTATATAAACATAACCAACACTAAACACAACGTAAATTAAAATATGATATATATATAATAGTTGAGGACGTAAATTTTTTTTGTAGCCATGGAAGCGCTAGAGTAGTTAAATTGCTAGGCCGTGCTTAGTATATATTAATAGATATAAATATAAATAATATAAGTTAAGAAGAATTTGACTTTTTTGGTCATATACTTATGAAGTATAGTTAATATAGTAAGTAAGAGATAAATTAATATATATATGATAATTAATTACAGAGTGACGCTCCATACACTCGTTACGGCGTTCGGCTGCCCGTGAAGGTAATCATATATAATATGATACTATTCACGATGTTCGGCAAGTAAGGAAATACGAAAAAATCCGTATTTGATAGCTGAATACAAGATATGTGAGATATAATATAAGAACAATATACTGTAAGCCCCTCTACATGCCAAGTGTTTACATACGAGCTCACAATATGGAACAAAAGTATATGAAGAATACTCGGCCAAGAGTGATAAATAGTGTCATAAGGGTCAAGAGGAGAAAAGGACGGCAGGTATGCATACCGATAATTTAGCAGAGCGTGAATATAGACCGATATATAGTAGTACTATAGACTAACAGCCTCATATGAAAGAATGGGTAGGACATGGCCTCAATAGAAGTAGAAATAATCTACAAGTCGTGGTTATGATCATAGGTTAATAAAAAGAAGTAAATAGAGTCTAGTAGGATATTTAATTTAATGGCTATGTCATCATGTTCGTGGAGCAGAATATGAAGGTCATAAACTCAATCGTAAAAGTTACATGGAACTTTTATTGCTTCGTATATTGGTTTGCCATTAACCAACAAAAGAAGCCTATCAATTCCTCGTGAGCAAGATAAAAAATTAGTAAAACTATATTTGTATAAGAAATGAAAGTCAGAGGTAAGATAATTGATTAAATAATATAGTGAGAAAGTATTTATAATAATATGATATGATAATATATAATAGATATTAACAGTCTACAGTATCATGATATATAATATAGATATAAGATTGAATAGTAAAGATATATTTAATACTATATAAAATAAATAGAAGTAATTATTAAAGACTAGATAATATATAATATGAAAATAATAGATATATAGATAGATTGTATATATTATAATAAAAAGTCCGGGAGGGGCGTAGCCTGAGAATGATAAACTATGAGGTGAGTAAGTATATGATAGATAGATGGTTAATAGAAAATATAGTTATATATATTTATATAATATAATAATAAGATATGAAATATATATATCTATAATTATATATAATAAGTTATGTAGTAAGTGCTACATAAATTATGGAATGAATAAACTCGGTCTCACTTGAAACATGAAACTTAATAATATTAAGGATGTGTGCTAGAACGCACGCAGTGAAAAGAGAGATTAATTAGAAGAGAGGAGGTAAGGGTAAGAGGAATGAATAGTAGAATAGATGTACGAAAGAGTGGCTTGTGGTGCATGGGTGTGTACCAACCATTGGGTGTCACAACCATGGTTCAAGAGTCTGCACATGAGGCAAAAAACCACGAGATAGAGACTCTAAAACCATAAGAATGACAACCCATGCATATAATGTTTAAAAAAATGTACTGATTAATGTTTTTCTACCGTTAACCATAGAAGTTGATATGTATTTCTCAATTTTCGAGAATAAGGATAGGCCGTAGGTAACCTTGAAAGAGCAATATAATAATAAATATATAATGCTGGTTTATATCTAATTGTGAGAAATGACTATGAGTCGTATATCATCTCGTAATATTAGGCAGAATAATATACGCGTACGAACAGAGGAGAAGGTAGCTAAAAGCCAAGAATTTAGAATGAGAAGAGTCAGCAAGTGAGTGGTGGCTATAAAGATGTAAAATGCTCTCTAGTATATCACGTAGTCTCACACTTATACAAAATAAGTGTAAATAGGATAGAAACACCAGGTAGAAAGCAAAAAAAAGCCTCCTCACTCAATAAATAATATGTAGTATATGATAATATATTATATATATATATTAATATAATATAAATATAATAATATTAGAGTAATAATATTATAATATTATATAAATATAATATATTAAGTTAATAAAATAGTAATAGTAATATATATTAATAAATAATATATATAATATATATATAGTTAAGTATATATATTATATAATATAAATTAGAAATAGAATTATATATATATATATAATTATATATAGATATATAAATATTATATGATAATAATTAATATTATAATTAAAGGAAATATTGTAAGATGAAGATAAAGAGAGAAGAGAGGATATGAGCTATTATATACGGGAATAATGAAAATAAACCCGACCCACAATAATAAATAATATTAGATAAATATATAAATATATAATATTATATATATTATATATATTAATAAGGTTAATAATATAGTATTAATATAATAGAATATAATAATTAAAATATATATATATTTGTTAATTTTAAACGTTTATAAGTAAAGATAAACTTGTTTCGAGCTCTTGAGGTTTCATTTTCTACCCATACCTAGATGTCCAGCATTTCTCATAAAGATATTATAAATTAAAAAACTCATTTGTTGGAGTGATGTGGCCACAGCATCAACCAAGCTAGAAGGCAATGTCTGTAAACTATGAAGTGATTGATAAATAGTATTATATTTGTGAAAATATTGAATATGGATTGCTAGAAACAGCGTTAATCCACCATACTCAACTAAGAGCAAAAGAATTTATGATAATATAGCAAATAGTAGTAAAAAGGAGGTATCATCAGGCAGATTAGAAGTAACAGAAGTACTTCAACTTATAATTAGCGCATATAAATTTTATTAACCCCAAGGATATTAGACCACATTACTTTCTCAGAGGATGAGATTCAAAGAAGCACATGTGTAATTTATTATGGAATAAAATTAAGAGCATCAATTCGTCTCCATTTCATAGTAAAAGATTATATCTATAATGTGGTGATGGATCATCTTTGTCTCTTAGTCAAGTGACATCCTATCATACTTGAAGACGAGATCTCTCATAAGCAAAATATAGTGTCAGAAAGAACCATGAGAAGGTCATATATAAAATAATAAGCATATTGTAAGCAACTTCACCTTCATAATATACACCTGTATATATAGTAGAATAAAGAAATATTATAAGAGTGATTTGACTTGTGCAAGAAAGACAACAAATGGTAGAAGGAAATAGGTTGGAAGAAAGATAGCTAATAAGGAGATGAAAAGGTAAAAAGAAAAGAGATTTATACTGTTGATGTATAAAATCTTGTTAATAGATGAATCTGTGCAGGCCCAGTGTTGATTCTACCTATTTAGGATGAGTAATAGTCGTCATCTGCCTCTCATCTATGGGTGCGTCTCTTACATTCTATCTCTCTCTTATACTCACGCCATCTCTCGTATCTTACTCATACCTCCTCTCTTCTCATCACTCATTTCTTACAATCATCTTCTTCTCTCGTCGTTCTCTAGCATGCTCTTGCTGGGGGTCTCTTGTTCTCCTGTATACTTCTGCTCAGTCATATTCTCTTCATTATCAAAATCTATTCATACTAACAATACTCTCTATACTCTATTATATTATAATGGCAAAAAAAAATGACATATAAAATTAAATATAAAATAGTAGGGTGGAGTCAAATGAAGTAATCGAGTCTTATACCTCATAGTCGAAATAAGTAGTTTACTAACAAGTTGTAGTATAAAAATACTTATCATTAACTACATATGATGTACCAAATGTAATATTTAATAACATGAAGAACATTAAAAATGTTAAATAATTGTTAAAATATGTTGCTGTTTATAGCTAAACCTTAATTAAGATGCTGTGAAGTGACGGGGCAGAGGAAGCCCAAGTACATTAGTACTTAGTATAATAAAGATATAGAAATTTATATGAATAGAATAAAAATAACGATCCCTCAGGATAAAATAATAGAATAAGTCACCATACAAGAAGGCCGAGTTAAATTTATATAGCAGAAATGTTTTGGAGATTTAAAATAAGGAATGAAATTAACGTGATAGTTAATGTTAGGTATAGGTATATATATATTCCTGGAGGGGGTGATTCACTCTTTCAGGCCTGCTCAATGGTAGATTAGAGATGGAGTGCGTGTTGTATACCATTTGGCAGTAATTTCTCATTGCTGTCTCCTTGCTTATCAAACCTGAGAAAACGCCATCTTTTTGTTTTGTTTTTGGTGAAAATCATAAAGTATAACCTTTTTTCAGATAGAGTTTATATATATAATATTACCTCTTATTTTGGTGTCTACGTTATTTTTACTTTATGAGTGTGTAAAACTCAAAAAATAATAATAATTTGTAGTTAGCAAGTGGCTAAAATTTGGATTAACTGAAGGAATAATGAAGTGAAATTTAAAAATCCTAAAAAGTAAAACTCTCAATAAGTGTAAATTGCTTAGAGATAATTATAGTGTGAGTTAGGCAACATGTGTTAAAAAATAATTATGAACGACAGTTATAGAGGAAGGTCAGTCCGAGTGAAGTTGCAGTGTAGTTTAAGACTCATGACCTACGATAATCAAAATACTGAACGTGTATAAAAAACCAAGTAGAAAACACCAGACAATATAAACCATCAACTAGAAATATGAGCCCATAAAAGGTACCACAACCCATACAAATGAAAACCAAATGGAAAAACCTACGATAGGTATGTAGATTCAGATTGAAGTTATTAAAAGATAAAAAAACCACAGCATTTATTTGTAATATTTTCTTAAAAAAACCGATGTTTTTTTTTCCAACTACTACTTCATTACTATATAATAATTATATATAGATATAATTAATATAATAAAATATATATTATCATATAATATATATAGTATATTATATATATATATAAACTATAATATATATAGATATATATATATATATAGTATATATTATATATATATATATTATATAAATATAATATATATAAGATATATATATATATATATATTTATATATATCCAACAGCGTCAAGGTATGCGGTCTCTCCAGCACACGCGAAACGGAATTTTTAATTAAAAACGAGCATTCGCCACCCGATCACTTAGTAATTCATTTCAAAATATTGATTTGCAAGCATGATTCCCACATATAACCCGGTGGAATTTCAATATGGTTCAAAAAATTGCAAAAAAAAAAAAAAAAGGACCAGGAGCAGAACGAAACGTTGGGTAAAGACTCAGGGGGATCGGGTGGGCCGGAAACGCGTCGTATGAATGAAAGTGGCACGGCTGGCGGGGAGAAGCACCGCATACTGGAGCGCAGTGGATTAATATATATTAATATATTATATAGATATAAATATATATATATAATATAATAGATATAATATTATATATATAATATATATATAATATGATAATAATATTAAAAATAGGTAAATAAATTAGTATATAATATAATATAATATTATATATATATATATATATTAACGGTGAACTAAATATAGAAATGATAAATATATATATATAATATAGTATATATGATATAAGTATATATATAGATATATATATATTATGATAATATATATAATAAATAAGAGAAAGGGCTTAAAAGTACGAGTGAAAAAAGGTACGTATAGATAAGTCACAGTATAAAATATAGAGAATATTATTATTAATAAACATATCATATATGTATAAAAAAGGAGGTATAATATTACTACAGACTAATGGGTACATAAATATCCTAAATATCCAGGATATAACTAATCGAGTTACAAATGCTGAGCTCCATAATAATTACGAATGGCTTGTCGTAAGTAAGATAAAGAGAAGGGGTAGCTGAAGTAGAGGTGAGCAAAATACTACAATAACACAAAATGGGGTAGTAAAACACAACTCATTTCACACTCGAGAGAAGTACGAGTCCAATAGGTAGTGAAAAGGGTAGTTTCAGCCATACCTATAGTCACTCAAATTAATTGAAGATAAATGGTTATGATAAAACTCCTACTTTTATACGAATCGGCCTGTGCTACCGCTTATTAGATAAATACAGACAAGTTCATTCCACCCTCAAAAATTTGAATATTACCGAAGACAAAAAGTGACGTTGCTCTTCTGAATATATCATTTACTTTTATATTCTGAAGGTTTTAACACAAATAATCACAAACAAGAAAAACCTCAAGGTGAATAAGATCTAAAAGAAATTTTCATGTTGTAGAGATGGGCCTGCAAAAGTTATCACCAGATTTCAAATGAATTATAATATTAATATTTATACAAATTCTGCATTATAACAATCAACGTAATCGTGTATCTGAAAAAATATATGAATCTTTCTATTTACACAAACTCTGATAATCCTGCGCCTCCTCTAGCTCACACCAACACCTACACCTACAATACACCAAACACCTACATCTACACCTACCACACCACTCACTCTACGAGATTACAGACTCTCTACAGATTTTCTATTCATTTCATACACAATCATATGCCGATACGACTCCCTATCCTTCTTAATTCCGTAATCTCTCTATTTTCTTTGGACTTTTCTGTGTTTCGTATCACTTCTGTGATTGTCCACTGCTAGTAATCACAATACGAATTGACGGTTATCACGAAGAACGATTATATATATGAATATTATATAATATATATATAATAGTAAGAGATAGATATATAGAATATAATATATATAATATATAATAATATATAATATAGTATATATAATAATATATATATATATATATAAATAATATAAATAGATAGATATGATGTAAGTAATGTCTCATAAAAATATTAAACGTTACAAAAATATTAAAGCATAAATATACTAACAAACATACAAAAACATCATCTAAAAGGAATAATCAAGAAATACAAGCAAAAAGCCTCCTAGTGCAAGTATATCCGTCAGATACGTATTCAATATTCAAAAACGTATTATATGGTATAATACAGAAAACGGGAAAAATAATTAACAATGAAATATGGTGATCCGTAAATAATATTAAGTACGGGGAAAATGTAAAAAAAAAAAAAAAAAAAAAAATATATAGTCAAAAACTACAATAGCTACAAGCGGAAATTGTAAAATTTAACGAATTTTTGAATGGATTTTCTAAACATACACACATATTAGAAATAGGTGTAAAAAAAAAATTAAAAAAAATAATATAAAATTATTAGTTAAAATATAATTATAGTATAATGATGAATTGAAGAAGACTATATTATTAGAGACATTACATTTTTAATTGAGTTTCTCGGTTAAAATAAATAGACCTTTCTAATTAATAATATAGACTTTCGTATTCAAACCATAAAATTTAGATAAAGCACCGTATGCAGAAGTCGGGGTCTCTTCGGACCTCTGAGGGAATTATCTAGGAGTTATGAGACTAATTCCCCCCCTCCGGGAGGGTCTCTACAGGATAACCATCAGACTCATTATGGAAATTATTGAGGATGTCAGCAGGAGGGTTCCGTCCGCTTCACCTCCCTACTACGAGTTGAGTATGGAAAACCGCTCCCCCGACCTATAGTTACCACGTCGGCTCGAGGCCCTTAGTGTATGCCGATATAAAGCATTATTCTAATGTAGAAATAATTTATTTCCATTTTTCAAAATGTAATCCATTTCGCTGTAGCTATTGTAGATATTTTGAGATATAATATTTTTTTTTTTTTTTTTTTATTTTTTTACCATAATATTTCCGTACTAAAATGTGTGATATACCAGCATTTACCACCCAATATGTATAATTACCGTTTAATACATGTAGCGTTAATAGTATTTTTTAGAGATACATTGGACGAAGATATAACTAAACGTCATGGTCCAATAGATATATAATAATTAATATATTAATATAATAATATATTAATATATAATAAAATAAAATATATAATATATAATAAATATAATATATATATATTAAGTATATATATATATATAAATATAGATATGAAAAATGAAGATATAAATATAAGTATATATTAGATATATATATAATATATAATATAGAAAATAATATTATAATAAGATATTATATAGTATATAATAAATAATGATAATATATATATATATATATATAATAATATAGTTTAATAAAATATATACTATAATAATATATTATATATATAGATAATAATATATAGTATAATATTAGTAGAATGGAAGACGATTCCATGAGTTTACCAGACCGATTCTTGAGATTCTACGATTCAGAATACCACAGTCAAAAGTGCCGATTACCTGATGTTAGTCACACGATCCAATTCCGATTATCATCGAATTCCGATTCCAATTTAGCTTATAAATAAAATGATAAGATATAATTATTAATATATATAATAAATATTATATAGTATATATAGAAAGATAGTGATATAATTAAATAGATATATAATTAATAGTATATATAATAGTAAATTAATATTATATATATTATATATTATAATATATAAAATAATAATATTAGTTATCTAGAATAGCATCCGCGGTTAGCTAAATCGCGGAGCATTCCGCACATTAATTAATAGAATGCCGGCCATTCTTCGGCATTTGCCTCTTGGATGTGCGCGGATGTGTATATATGTCGAGATTATTAGATTAAAGTATTATTTATCTTCACACATAAAAGCCATAAGAAGAATCTGAAAAAAGAAAATGAAAATTTGAATAAATTAGTATTATAGGAAAGTACAATGAACAGAATGGCGAGAGTACTTGAATAATTACCAATTACTTAAGAATGCTTATCAATTAAGACTTTCACAACATCACTGGAAATAATAGTACACCTTCTAACACTAAGGATGGAAAGGAGTATTCTGACTCTAGGTGATGGGAAAACCTCTTGACCGCTCTGCGTCGCTGCCGACAGAAGTACGCCCCCTCGGACTGTCTGCCTCATACGCGTCTAACAGTCTCTCTCATCTCGTTCCCTCAATGTCGCAAACATCGACGACTACTCACCCACTCTGTCCTACTGAAGGCCTCTCGCCAACTATCATGCTTGAACGCAAAGCTAAATGGCCACAAAAGATGATGTCAGCGCCTCGGTACCACGCTACTCTGCCATACGATGTAAGCCATGCCATCCCGCACTTATATCTACAATCACGTAATGATAGGACATTCGTTCTAAGCATCTCTCACAAGTCGAATATGAATGAACAGAGTTTAACACAGCACAATCGGCAAACGACCTTGATAAAATGACAAACTCACAAGCCTAAGACGAAAACACAGCCCGGAAATACATGACCGCTCTTCTCGTGTGGAACAATTAATGAAGAATGTATAAGTAGTAGTTCCGCACTGTCACTTAATCCCCGTTCCTAAAAACGGCTAAGTTTTTTTCCAACATGTAACACAATATTAGACAAATCAAGAGCTTTGACAACACAGTCAACTAATTGACTTCTAGTCAGTCATCTGAAAAGACATTCCAAATACCGAACCAAAGGTCTACCCTAGTAATTCTGCCACCCATATTAAAGAAAAAACGAAAATCTACAGAACCAACACAACACCTCGTTTTAAAACAAAGTTTAATAAATGAAATGACATAAATAACAGAATTCACGGATTAGAATTTTAATACGAGTAATAATAAAATAAGTGATAGAGAAACACTACGCAAAATTACCATAAAGATGTAAATGAATGCAATAATGATCAAAACGTATCACCAAGAAAAACTATTAGATATAAATGATGATCCTAAAAAAGAGTTAAGACTAAGATAAGAAAAAAATATTACCCACGCTTGAGTAACTTGCAAGGAAATAGTACTTGGCCTGTCCTACAACTAATGTTCCAGAAAAGTTCGAGAGTAGTTAGCGAAATAGCGGCTCTCACTGTAGCCAGAAAAAAATGTAGATTTTATATACTCAAGCCCAATACCTTTCAATAATTTTGATTGAAGAGTTATCGTTATATAAATACTAGTGCAAAAAGTATTTGAAACTTAAAATTGATAAAAATTATTTCATCAGTTTCCAAATTGGTGGAAATAAATAGATTGAAGGAGAAAAGTCATCAAAATTGGTTTAATTTTGGTACCGTATGTAGCATAATTTTACAAAACAACAATGACTCTGCTTAGTAGAAAGTGGCTAATAAACTCAGATTAGAACTATAATGATCATATGAGTACTTATAGTAACAGCTCCAGAAAGTACGCCTACCGGGTGACACGGTACATATAGTTGTTACACCGTAATAACCGTGAGGTAGTCTACTGAGGCTCAACTACAGCGGAGGCAAACAGGGGGGCACGAAGGGGGGCGAAGCTATGGAGATACACTACCGCTAACGTATAGTATATACACCCCTGCGAAATAATAATATACAGCCTACATAAACGTTATACGGAAACTTCACAATATACTATCCAGTAAAATGCAGTAGTGGGCGATATTAATAATATCCCAATTATCCTAGTAATGCAAGAAGTCAAAAATAATAATAGTAGACGGTAGGTATAACTCCCACCGATATAATACTGGATAATAAATATATTATTAATCATTATATATAGAATATTAATAAATATAGTAAGTTAAAATTGTATAAAATGCCAATAAAACTATTATAAAATAATAGTAAAACTAATGCTATTTTAATGTTGATATACTAAACATATGTAATAAATAATATAATAATAAGATTAATATAAAATAAATATATATATATAAAAATAAGAGTGTGAGAAAAAATATATAAAACGAGATAGGAGTAAAGAAATACATTTATATATATATATAATAATATATATATATTTTACTTTAAATATTTTATATTTTTTTAACCATCTTCAGAGAAGGCCTTTTCTTTTTCGTATCTTACGTAATCTCTTCTCATTCTTTCAAGTATCTCTCTCTATCAAGACCTTCTATAGCATCTTCATTTAGGTTATTAGTT
>JABUQX010007287.1:0-17188 GCA_015478945.1 Trachelipus rathkii | reverse complement strand
TTTAAGGCAATGATGAAGAATATATACCAACATGTGGGTGAGCCCCAGCAGATAATGCAGCTATAGTGACGACCTACCTCGACAGGAACTCTTTCCTCAGAAGGTTTGGGAGAGATGGATCTTAGAGGAAAGATCTGAGGTCCATTTCATTGGCCTGCAGCTCGTTTCACCCGACTTAATCACCACTTGGAAATTTACTAATCTGTGGTGGTAACTCAAACAATACCGAGTGTACTGCTGGTTAATATACCACATGTAATCACTCTCATCTGACCGTATGAATTTCTTAGTGCCGATCATATATACCAATAACGATGATATGTAGGTGGAATCAATCCCGTAGCATCACTGAGTCATTGGAATTGTCACTCTCATAAGTGTAACCATGGAGCTGCAATGAGGGTTCGAGGCATGTCTATGTTTCGAGCTGCTGTGAGATGCGGTAATCTCTCCGTGTCTTCAAAATGTTTACACGACATTTGTAAATACTGTATGTACAGTTTATTAACGACCGTACGTTCTTGCTCTGTGTGCATGCTGTAAGATAAGTCATCATTTAAATGCATTTCACGTTTTTGTAAAGCGATACTCGAACTTTTAACATTAACATATAGTCGATCCAATGAGCTGTCATGAATACCATTGTTTTCTTCAACTTTTCACATTCACGTTAAAAACTATTTGTTGGTATACATTGACGCGTTTAACGAACCTGTACATGTACCTCACCTTTTCACTTGGTGGTAATTGACTATAATCCAAAAATGATATGTCTAATGCAGGGCGTCCTGTGTTTATGGGACATTGCATGGAAACGGAACCAAACGCTATAAAAAATGTCGGAGAGGAAGAGCCCACCTCATTTTTTTTATGTGCATTCTCACAGAATCCATTATAATAATAAAAAAAATATCATCCCATTCGACATTCTCATGTTTGTGCACGTTTTCGTATTGACGCGTAACATAATCTATCTCCTTAATAAATTAATAATCGAACTTATATTCTACACATTTTTCGTACTTAAACATCCGTATCGGTGAAATACACCGAGTGTTAGTGAACATAGACTCTTGATGAGACCCCCTATATATACTTGTATATTTAGATTATAACAAGGGCAGATTGATTGGAATTTGATGTAATCGAGATTGATGTGTGTGTAGATTTTGTTGATTGAGTGTGTGGTGTTTGTTTTATTATGTATTAGCTTAATTATTTTTTTCGTTTTGTTATATATTCTCATCTCTATTTAATTCTTATATAATATATAATATTATTAAATTATATAATATATATATATATATATATATATATATATATATAATATATATATATATTATATATATATATCATATAATTATATATATATCCCCAACTCAACATTTCTTTTTCATTTTTTATTTTCAGAAATTTTGTTCGGGGAAGGCATGGGTGGCGGTGCGGTGCGATACAAAATACAAAACGAACCGCACCGCACCGCACGCACCACCATTTTTCTCGTGGCTCCGCACCGCACGCGCACTTTTTATTTTTCCTTCCGCATCGCACCGCACGACATGTCGCTGAATATATCGATGCGCCAACCGCACACACCGCACCAAAATTTGAGGCGCACACAACGCAACCGCACCGCACTTCACCCGGTGCGTTGGCCAAACCCTAAATATATATATAATTCGACAGTAGATTTGTGCAAACCTCTATAGTGAGACATTATAATATATATATAAAATATAATATAATATATATATATATATATATATATATATTATATATATATATATTAATATATATATATATATAATAGTATATATTATATTATTAATTAAATATTATAATATATATATATATATATAATTATATATATATATATATATATATATATTAATATTTAATATATATATTAATATATATATAATATAATATATATATAATATATAATATGATATATGAAATAGGTCTGTTTCCAAGGTGAAACTCGTGAAGAATATTAAATATATAATATATATATTAATATATAATATATATTATATATATATATATATATATATTAATAATATATATATATTATTATCTATATATAATATATATATATTATATATATATATATATATATTTATATAATAGTTATTAGTCCTGTGAGTGGAGCGGCTCGTCCTTTATGTGGCTATTTAGGGTATATGATTAACTAGCAGTCACCTTACCAAATTATAAAAAAATTAGCCCAGGCATAAGAGGATGTTAGATAAGTATATATATTAAATACGTAGTAAAAGTGTTGTTCTAGTAAGCTCTCCAACCAATTGTAATATTGGGTATATGAAATCTGTACTTATTTTTTCATATTCTATATACAACCTATATGAATGCTATTCAGATACGACATCTAACGGGGCTCCTGCAAGCTCACTAAAACAAGCTGATATATATATATCAATATTATAAGATAAAATAAAAATAAAACTAAAAAATAGGAAATTATTATTTTTTCGCAATCTAGCTATATATAAATTGTGCCAGTTTACGATATTAATATTATTTAATTACATATATATTTTAAATTTAAAAATAAAATATTATGGAGTAGCTACTACTTATATTTTGATACGTATGTAATATACCATATATATCTAAATATATTCAGGCGACTCTCACCAGTAACTATTTACTATTACTATCAACTATGTGGTCACTATGAACAAGTTTATTTCGTTACAGAATAAAAAATAAGAAAGATATCATATAATATAATGCACAAAAGTTTAGCCAAACACTGCTATTCTCACTATTATATACAATAGTATATAATAATGAGGAACGATAGATATATTAATTTTATAAATATAATTATTTGCATGAAAATGGTAAATAAATTACTGAAAATAAAATAAATTATGGATAAAATGGGAGGTCAGCTTTCACACGAACGTTAGCCTACGTAAATCCTAAAGTTTTTGTGCAACCCTACTCAGTGAGATTATAATAAAATTCACTTAGATTCAATAAAAGTAATAGAGTTATAATATATATATTGGACCTTATTACTATATTATTATCCATAAGAGCAAATCTATTGGAAGTTATTTTATCCTCACTATTATATACTTCAATTAATATAAATATTTAGTGAGTTTCAAATAATTATTTACTAAAGAAGTTATTGCTTAAGATATATTTTGACCTCAGTAATATTAGTATATATGTAGTAATATAATGGTCCTATTATATCCTTTTATTGTATAATATATATATAAAGAGATAGTCAGAAGACACTAAAGTCTTTGAGCTGGACTGTACGCAGTAACTTTTTCCGACCTATCCCGCGCTCACGCTTCTCTATCCGTCTCTCTGCTGTCTCTCTCTCTGTAATAAAATGTGTGTCATGTTATTAATTTTTATTTAGTATATCCCGATTATATATATATATAAATAACAATATAAATGTAATAATATATAATATATTTAATATATTATATGTACATAAAATCATTTTGCACACCGTTTGTGTATATATATATATATATATATAATATCAGTGTGAATATTAATATATATATATATTTAATATAATATAATATATTATAATATATTGTTTTTACATATTAGATTCTTAAGTTTAATTGAGGGATAATATATATAAATTATAATTTAAACTGTGTATATTAAATATTATAAATATATATAATCATTGAGGTAACTGTTATTGGTTTATAAGCTAACTATGCTATATTTACGGAAAGCCGACTCCAGTCAGCTTTTATACTGAATTTGATATATATTAAGATTATTTTCTTATTAAATTTTTATTTAATAAATAAATTTAATAATACTCATATATAGTATATACCAATACTCTCTAATTCATATGTACATAATTTTCCAAAAAAATTATATATATATTATCGTGAACTTTATGAAATTTATAGATCGAATGATCGTTTCTATATGATAACTATATAATCGAGCTAAAGCCTAAGCTCCTAGAGTGTTAGGAGGTCGTGACCTCTGATATATATATATATTAATTTATATATTATATTAATATATATATATATAATTATTAATAATATATATATAGTATATTATAAATATATATATAATTATATATATACATTATATAAAATAAATTAAGACATTGGTTTCATATTAATATGGAGAATGGAATATAATTTATGATATATGAATTTAAGAAATATAAAGGCAAAGCAATGTAATAGGTATAAGAGAGAAGAGAGTATCTAGCGCATCAATATATCATAGAAAAAAGAATAAAAAGCTAAAGATAATTAGCTTATAAGCATAGTAATATATATATATATATATATATATTATATAGCAATATATAATAATTGATTATTTTATTTATATATATAGTATTTATTATCTAATTTGATATTACACCCTATATAAAAATATATACATAATTTATATTTACTTATTATTATTAGGAGCTTTATTGGTTATATTTCTAATGCTCATATAAGTTTATTGTATGCAGTAGCTGTTCGGATTTCAATTGGGAAACCAGGGACTATGAGTGGGAATATTCCGGAGGGCAGGGTCATATTAAGAGGGACTGAACATCTCGTTTATTCGGCGTTTGAAAGAGTGTAACCATATAGTCCTATATGGGAAGGTTTACAACATGGATAAGCGTGCTGTCAATCACATATATTTTTTAACACCATAACTCAGTTTAAGTGAGCATGTAAGATTGAGCAATAGTGGTAAGTCTGGGGTCAGTGAGTTGGGAAGGAGGAGATATAGGAATAGGCACGTGATAGTGCTCAGAAGCTCGTCCTCTATAATCGCACGCATATATAAAGTCCTTCCAAAGAGTATGCGACTTGAGAGTGTTTCAGAAATGTTCATGTATCAGTGGAATAATTGCTTTTAAGAAAGAATAATTGATTTTATAAATATTTCCATCTAAGAGAAATGTACCTCAAGAAAAGAGTTGGGAAGAGCTTCTGAGAATAAGAGTATTGATAAAACGAAAGGCCCTAGACTCCGCCTTTTCAAGAAAAGCTGTGTGAGTGAAACCATCCCTGACATAGAGGATATTTTCAGCAATAATATTAGCTACTAGTACATCAAAGTAAAAAGTGGAAGAAACGCATATAAACAAATGTTGTTAAGTAAATAATATTTATAACTATAGAGCAAATCTTTTTATAAGAGAACCAGAAGGCACGTGAAATCACGCTTAGTTCGATTAATAAAATTCGAGCAAAGATTTTGAACCACATAAAAGTTAATAAGTTATTTGAAAAGTAGAATAAATCAACGTCCTGATTGGACGAGAACGAGTGTAATTGAGCCATATATTTTGGAGAGAGAGAAAGATTTACTTAAACATGAACTAAAACCGATCATCCCTTTGGCAGGCATCGAAGGTTCTTCAGTGTAAAAGTAGTTGTCGTTCCAAGGATAGATAGGGAAGAATCTATATCAGGGGTCGTCAACTTTTTTATTGTAAGCGCACTCCTCAGAGATTTTCCAATTTTTTTTGTTTTTTTATTCGCCCTCCCCCCCCCCCCCTATTGAAAAGGGTTTTGCCCGTGAGGGGTGATTACATGTAAAAAAAACAAACTTACAATGAATCATTTAATTAAAACTGAAAAAAAATAATTACAAATTGCAGAAACTGTTAACCAAAAAAAATAAGCGGCATTACCTTTAATTTAATGAGTTTCTTGACCTTGATGCTAAACTAAAAGCATTTGAGGTTCTTGACCTTGATGCTAAACTAAAAGCACAATTTCTGGTTCTATTTATTTAAGGATCAATAATTTTCACCGAGTTTCAAATAATTTATGCCCAATATTTCTTTGTTGTTAACAATATTATTAACTTCACTAAAGCCAGATTCAACAAGATATAAGGTAAGAAAAAGTAACAGTAAATTAAATATCACTTTCCATATATTTGGAATTTTGGATATTATTTAGAAATAATTTTGAAATTCGATTTGCTTTCTTCATAGTATCTTGGTTCTAATAGTGATTTTCTGATATGCTAAATCAGCATCAGCAGTTTTTGCATCAAAATGATTTATCATTCAGTCATGCACTGTAAGTTCAAGATTTGACTAAATCGTTTTAACATATCTATTTTAAGTTCAATGATATGATTACCAAACCTTTAAATCTCTTCTGCAGTTACATCATCTTTAATTGACATCCTGGATCTCATGTGTGCAATGTGTTAACGTCATCAAAACATAGTCTTTTCATAGTTTTATTCAAACTTCATTCTGAAAACAACTATTACTTCCTTCGTTTTCTGACATTCAATTAAAAATCAGATCCAGGTTTACCAGCTTTTCCATTTCCTTCACCCTCCATGTCCTTTAAATTTTTAAATTTGTTCAATTCCCAGACTGATCATGTTTTTGATGCGTTATCCGTTAACTGAAGCTAATTACTTGTCTCTTGTTATTTCGAATCTTTTAAGATGTCAGTAACAAATTATGGATATATTCACTGAAATGTTGAGTATTTTTTCTTCTTTATGCTAACGTCTTTAGAATAATATTGCTTTTTATCTTCGCCACATATCTAAAAATTATTTGACAAACTATCAGGTATATGATGAAACACTCCATGTAAGAATGCAGCAAAGCGCTTCCTTTTATGCAATTTTTTAAGCTTACTTTTTTTGTTTATTTTTCTTCTTATAAGTAAAGTAAATTATTTTTCAGTCTAAAGGGACTTATAGTTTCTAAGGCCATGTCTCCACACAGTTCTTTAAATCCTGGTCATGCAAAGAAAACTTATGGGTCACTATCTTTAGACAAAACCATTAAAACCAAATCTGTATTTTGAATTTGTCACCTTAACATAGCGACAGAACAACGTTCCTATGGCCAACTGATAAAAGTTTCCACTTTAAGTTCTGCTTTTTACATAAGGTTTCATCCTGATTACCCTCTTAGCTTCACCTTTCTTTTTTAACAATTGCCCAGCAATGTCTGCGATGGATAGCCTTTTAATGTCTCTAATTAAAGCGATCCAATAGATGTATTATGGACCCCCCGATGCAGTAAACTTTGGTTATTAGGTAGACCTTTTGTCGCGCATGAGTCGAAACTGCACTGCTTTCCCCATCAGAATGTGTTAACTGAGAACTTCATATTGATAAATGAACAGTAATTTTTATCCACTTCAGACTTCCGTAGATAACGTATATATGTCAGAGCACTACATGAAGGTAGTTCTTCAATGCGTTGCGTTTAAGTTGATCACAATATTTTGTCTAACGATATTAAGTAATGTAATTTATAGTTATATCTATAGAAGTAGCCGAACATTTTATATTATTGAAAATAATAAATATACATAATCAAATTTCTGGAAAAACGAGAATATATATATATATATAATAGTATAATATATATAACTAGTAATATATATATATATACATCAGTATACCTATATATATATATATATACTATCTATACTATTATAATATATTGTGATCTAATTATCGGCAGAGTCAGTATTCATATTTCACAGTATGAATATTTGGAAGTATAGAATTCGCGAGGCTGATCCTCCCTCAATTATTTATAAACTATATATCATATAGTATATACTATATATATATATATATATATAGTATATATATATATATTATATATCTATTATACTATATTATATATATAAATTATATAGAGGCTATTACTTATACATAGTGTATATACGTAATATATATGATACTATAGAGGCCTATCAGTAATTATAGAGCGCTACTCATAATATAGATTGGCGACAATATCATGATATAGATGCCTATATACTATATATATCAGAGTGGTGGGCACCCCGGCTTCATTTAGGCGGCAGTCCCGCGTAGCGCACCTCCGCAACTCGAGAAACGTTAGTCCGCTAGCGCTCCCTCCGCAGCTTCTTCAGACCACTCCAAAACCTCCGCCTATTCGCAGGTCCGCACGGTTCGCACGCTTCTGCCCGAACTAATAATGTGCGACTTCACAAAAGATTTTTAATCATTAAATACTAAAAAGATCCAAAGTGTACCAAAAAATTATTTAAAATATTATATTGAAAAAATTGACATGACATATTTACAAAATCTTTCAAGCATCTCCACTCTCCTCCTCCAATGGGCGTCTGTCACAAGGACAAGAGACCATATTACCTTTTCAAAAAGATTAGGTGCCTCAAACTTAAAAGCAGTTAAGGCTGACCTCTCTTGCCACTCAAAATGATCTCTCTACCCGAACTACTAAATATTCGCTCACAGTCCTCGCCAGAACTAGGGAGAGCGTGTATTAGTATTTTATTGAACAAGTTCAACGAATTCTGCCTATGCTGAAGAGGAAAGATGTCCTTGGTGAGAGGACGTGCTTGGTGTTGGTTCACTCCAGCAGTCCATTGCTAATTTAAGGTCCTGACCTAAATCATTCTGCCTTGCCTCCCTTCTTTTGACCACCCTGTCCACCCATAAAAAGGTCTATTTGGTCCAAGACTTAGTAGAATCCTATGACACAGCCTCGGCCGTCCTGCAGATTCGATGCTGCGTAATTGCTAGCGCTAACTCTGCCTTCCCTCAGTTAGCATTCATATAACATCTAGTTCATACTAGACGTATATAGTATATATATAATATATCATTATACGTAGTAATATACTATATATATATATATATATTATACTAACTATTATTTACCTTATATACTAGTACTATATATATACAATAGTTATATCTATACTATATAGTATATATATCCTTACCGGAATTTTACATTTTTTTTCCGGTCCGCGTCCGGCGGAATTCTTCGAATAAATTCCGGCCGGGAATCCGGAATTTACATAACGACTTGACTATCATCTAAAAAATTTGCCTGGAAAGGAATCTTATTTTTACATAACCCACCTATCTACGAATCACCAGCCGGGCTGCTTTTAACAAAGAGTTATAGATCTAGTAGCGACTCCTGACCATAGGTAGTATTCGAATACAAATCAGTGTATTACATACCTACTTGCATGACTTCTCCGTATTATGTCGAAAATAACTATGTATGTTACTGAATCAGTTACAATCCATCAAAAAAACTCGCTATACGAGAACTAACGCAACATTGCTCACGTCTCTCCAATCAACATTTAAAAGTCCAAAACGATTAAATATACTAAATATATATATATATATAGAATCCCTATATTTCACTTTAAACAGTACTTAAATATATACTATTACACATGAATCTCAATCTCTTATGACATGACGTACTACTTCATATCACCACTCCATAATATTACTCACTCTAGTAGTAATATCGATCATCGTTAAATACCTCCGCTACAAAAGCGTACATACTTTTCAATCTTATCAATATATGCCTGTATCCACGTATATAATGCAATAGGAAATAACCATGTTCCAGTATTTTTCAAGACTCGGCGTCTTAAGGCAACTCACACAGTAGAAGTGTACTGTATAAGACATAACACAATGCACTCGTTTGAATATTTAGCTATCCATATATCTGTAGTAACTGATAGTGCTGACTCAGCCTTTAGATAACTTTATTGAAAATACTGCTGATTTCCTCGATTACTGTTATGAAGCTCTCCGCTGGGTAACACAGTCAATCTTCTCTGCAACAGAAATTTAACTTCTCTACTAGAAATAAGAATATTCTCTTGGTTGACAGTCATGCCGGGTCACAAGCTCGTATTGAGTTTCCTTCATGCTCCTTAGTGCATTGCTCGTCATTGGGCTGAGTCTACTCTACTTGTGCAATATAAATTTTATTCATTGTTCTGTAAGATTATTGCGCTTGTTGATTTGGGCCTAGGTACATTGAGTATTGGCAAATTTTGGGGGGGAAGAAATTTTTCTCAAGACTCACTTGTTTCGGGGGCCTCGATCTCTTCGCTATTTTGGGTGGTCCAAGTGTTCCTAGAAAATACAAAGATTCTCCCATTTAACTATCCAAAGTTTTTTGACTTCCAGATATTCTCTCTTCGCTTTATGATTTTCCATATTTTTATGAAGTAATATGTTATTTAAATGTTTCTTGGGTGAACTACCTAGTTTTATTTTTTGTGGAATATTTTGCACTCTATTAAATTATTTTAAATATTATGTAAGACATTACTTAATAATAAAAAAATCTTTTCACGAATGATGGCATTTTTAAACAGTTTTGCGAGGTTATTTATTATGATAAATCTGTAATCAATTAATGAATAACATCTTTTCTCATTCCATATATTACATTATATATATTAAAATAGTATACTAGATATTATACTATATCTCTAATAATAGTACATAATATCATATATATTATACTCTTATAAATATACAAATTTATTTTTTTCTGTAATTCGTTCATGCAAAAAAAAAGCCTGTATGAGTAAAATAATTTTATTAGATAAAACGAAATAATTAATTAAATGCACATTTATAAGCAAATCTTGAGCAGGAAAATTGTCCTTAGAAAAACAATTTAAGTTTCATAGTATGACATATCATACTATGATATCGTACTATGAACTATATAGTACTATCATACTATCATATCATACTATATCATCATATGAAGCCTGACGAATTAGTATTATCTAATTCTTTTGTACACTTTTCTGTAATAGCTAAAGACAAGTTTATCTTAGAAATTCCGTTTCCGGCCGGAATTTTGTTGCTCGCATTCGCGCTACATCTCGGTTCGCGCCGGAACCGAAATTTCAGTTCTCTCCTAGTACCACCCCTACTAGTTATACTATATTATATCACTCTGTCTACTTATATACTTATCAGGTACTATCATACTATCCTACTATACCTATATACTCATATATGATTATATATTAGTTAGTGGCTCTATTCGTACTATACATCTATATTATACTTCTATGTAATTACGCTCCGTATGATTTTAATAATAGTATCATTATATTATATATATTATTTATATACTACTACTACCTTATATATATAGTATATATATTTAAGCCTATACATTTTCTTTTATTTAATATAATATATCATTATATATACCTTATATATTATATAATATAATATAATCTATATATATATATACTATACTATTATATATATATATATATATATATATATATATATATATACTCATATAGTATATATATAATATATATATTATAGTATATTATATATGTTTATCAGTTCTGTGTAAAACCCAAATATCAATAGATATCATAGTATCATTATATATTACTATATATATTATATATACTTATACTCATATATATATATCAACTATATATATATGACATTCATAAGAGGTTTATATATTTATACTATTTATACTATTTAATTATATATATATAACACTAATGCTACTATATTATATCTATCTATCTATTTTAAAATTTATAACTACTATACTCTTATATATACTACTCCTACTATATATACTACTACTATTAATAGTCGATCTATGAAATCAATCCGATATGGTATAGAAAATTCCTACCTTATACTAACAATAGAAATATAAAAACACTATCTATTTGGTTATGAAAATCAATTTCTATTTAGTAAATTGACACAATAACGTTTTATTTCACTAGTCGTTCACCTTACCTCGACAGCTATAACCTTTTCAGTTGAAGATTCAATTTAATGTTATTTTATTTATTTATATGGTACCTTTAAGGAAGTTGAGATTTATTGTTGGAAGGCAAACTTTCATAATAGTAAGAAATCCTAGACTAAAAATATAAAAATATAAACCTTAAAATAAAAATTATATTTCTTCTAATTATAACCAATAAGAATTTTCTCTAATTAAGTAAACTATGATTTTCCATTGTTTTAAAACATGGTGCGAACAAAAGTGCGGAAAAACGTTTTTTTTGATCCGCTACGTGCAAGCTCCCGGCCTAATTTCCTCGACGACTCACGCTACCTCCGCTAGGTCCGCACCTATCTCTGTAGTCCGCTCGGAGCGTCGACTAATGGCGACTGCGGACTAAGACGGAATGTGCCCACCTTTGATATATAATATATATCTATATATATACTATACTATATATATATATATATATATTATATATATAATAGTATATAGTATTATATATATATATAATATATATAGTATATATATATATCTTATATATATATAGTACTATATACGTATATATAACATACATATATATAGTATATATTATTATATATATATATAATATATAATATACTATATAGATATAGATATATGTACATATTATATATATATATATATTATATATATATCATATATAAGTATAATAAATCACTATATATATGATGGATATATATACTGCTATTATTATACTATACTATAGGATTGCTATTATTATATATAATTATTAGTAAGTACTACTATACTATATATATAATATACTCTAGCTAGCTACTATTTATAACCTCACTACTATATGAAGCACTTAGATATATATAGTATAGGTATAGCCATAATATATATACTATCATAAATATGCATATATTAATTATATATATATATATATATATATATATACTATATACATATATATATATTATTATATATAGAGTTATATAATATATACTATATCACTGATATATATATATATATATAGTATAAATGAGTGCTATATATATATACTATATATACTTATATATATATATATATATTACTATAGCTATATATAGATATATTTATCTTATACTATATATATATATATATATTAAACATATAATATTATAATAGTATCATATATATCCTATTTTCTTAATTACAGGCTGTAGTTACTAGTTATATATAGTTTGGAGGTTAGACAGCCCTATTTACTTAGATATCATTCATATATATACGTATAGTATATACTATACCCGTATATATATTAGTATCAACTATATATATATATATATTAAATATATATATATTACTATTATCCATATATTAATATTATATTTAATATTATATATATACCTTATATTACTATCATGTATATATATATACTAATATTATATATAATATATATATATAATAAATATAGTAGTTATATATATATGAACAATCTCCGTGAGCTACAAAAATTAATTATTCCTTAATTTGTATTTGCCAAACGGAGCCGGACCAGCATCTCTTTTTGCGCTCCGGACTCGTGGCTCCGGCCTCCAGGGCTCCCCCTTAACAATTCTCCTCCGGACTCCGGCTCGGCTTCCAGACTCCCCCATAGTAATCCTTTCGCCTCCGGCATCCCGGTTCACGACTCTCCGGCTCTCAGTCCCTCAAACAGTTTCGTCCTCGGCTCCGGCTCCCGGCTCCCGACTCCTTCCGGTCCTCCGCGGCTCCGGCTCCCGCTCCGGCTCCGGTTCCGCATATCCTGTTATATATATATTATTAATTAATTAGTTTAGTCTTATATTATATACTATCATATCTACTACTATGACTATCACTATGATAATATATAGTCATCATAATATCTATACTATCCTCATATACTCACATATACCATGATATATATATTATATACTTATTATATATTATTATATGTACTGAGCATATATATATCATTATATAGTATATATATATATATATAATATATACATATATAACTTATATATACTATATTATACTAGTACTAATGTATATATTACCATATTATATAGTATGTGCGTATATACACTACGTATAATATAGTGACTATAGTACGTATATATATATATTATACTGCGTACTACTAACTATATATGAGTTATATAGGGTACATCTATATATACTAATAATATGCATTAGTATACTGCTATCTTACTTATATGATACCTATATACCTTATATATAATATAGATATATTACTACCTGAATACTATAAAGATACTACAGTATTACTATATAACTATATTTACTATCCACATATATATATATATAGTGTTATATATTGATATTAATACGGAATACTACTAGTATATCCTATTACTATATATATATATATATTATATATATGGGAAAGCTTATTATATATTATATTATAAGATTATATATATATAATGTATATTATAGAATATATATATAATATTATACCTTTATATATATAATATACTGATATATATCTAGTATATAAATACTATATATTTATATTATATATATATATATATATATATATTTTTTATTACATATATAGCGTTACTATATATAACTAGTAATATTATATCAGTAGTAGGTATATATATACTATACTAGATTATGACTCATATAACATACTAAGTAGTTATCGGCCTACCTGAAGCTATATGAGCTCGTGTTCCAGGTACGACGTCCAGAAGTTATCTGCGATTGGAATGCTCTACAACTCCCCGAGACCCTCCTACCCCTCGAGCACGTCTCTCTATGCAGAGCTGTTAGTTGGCGGTACCCAGATTACATCGGTAACATATCTAATCTCTATCTTCTCCGCAGACTTAGACAGAAGATGTGACTGGTGTTATTATCTTCACGATTACTCTATCTCATCTACCTCATTAAATCCTATCTTAACTCCCACTTCCTATTCACACTATCATTATCCGTTTATTCATTGTATATGATGGAATTATATATATATACCAGTATATACGTAAGTATTATTCCTATTTATTTATTCATTATTCTATTATATTATTGTCCGTATTATTTTTACTTATTACCTTACATCATATTATTATTTTTATTCTCATATTACTTACCTTCACTTATTATTAATGACTATTCATTATACAGCACATCGATCAGTACCACGCATTCTCTACGAGTGAGTTACGTACGCACAACGACAGTCCGCTTGTGATTACAACTGCCGCCGCTTTACAGGAGCCTCTTGCAGGTCGTCATCTGTAAGAACCTTCATGTCAAATCGTTTTCAGGGCACATGTTCTCTTAAGCCGTACTTATAACTAGTATTACCTCCACTTATAGAATGCCTATCTACTATATATAGTTATATGTATACTATACCATACCCTACAATATACTTATACTATCTTTAGTATATACTTAGGTATTATATACAGCTATTACATATATACGTACTTATATAACAACAACTAAAATTTTTTTAGTTTCCAAACAGTTTTACTTGTATACTCTATGTTTCATTCTCACTTAATAATTATAATAAACTAATAAAAAAACAAAAAAAAAACAGAAAAAAAGCAAAAAAAAACAAAAAAAAAAGAAAGTTAAAACGACAAAAAAAAAAGAAAAATAAAAAAAAAAAAACAAAATAAAAAAATAAAAATGTGTATAATAATACCTGTTGAATCCATTTAATAAACTGAATAATAATCTATAATCATAATCTAATTATAATAATAAATCAATTAATAATAACTAATAATTAATAATAATACATAATAATCAATAATGATATAATATATAATTATGGAACTTGATGATTATTGATCTTCACTTTTCTTCATTATTCATTAATCATTATTATTCCTATTAATTATTATTATTTAATCCATTCATCATTATTCATTATTATTAATTATATTATTATTATTAGGCCAATTATGATCCTATTATCCCTATATTATTTATTGATTCTCATTATATTATAGCATGATCTATTCCGGTCCATTTATTTTATATTTATTATATCTTACTTATATTATTATTATTAGAATTGATAGTGTTATTATTTCTTCTTAATATTATTCTGACGTTTAGCAAAATTATTGACAAAGTTAAAAATTTATCCACAATCAATATCTAAAAATAAAACTAAAATTTATTTTTTAATATTTACTAAGAAGGCGTTTGAGTAAACATCTATATATATATATTAGACTAAATACGTATACGCCGTAGCCTATAATCTTCTATCATATATACAATATACGTATATACTTATACGCGCTATATTAGTATAATATATATATATACATTTACATGACTATATATATATATCTATACCCCTCACTCTAATCAGCTACATACTGATATATGGATATATCATATAGTACAATGATTACTATATTATTATATACTTATATATATAAATATATTGTACCTACTACTATTATTACAGGCGGTCGCGCGTTGCGCAAAAAACTTTACTCTTTCTGTCTCTTTTTTTATAAAAAAAAAAAACATGACATTTATATTTTGGATTTTATGTCTTTTTTTATAACTATTGTTATTTATCAGTTTATTATTTATTCATTGCAATAGTTTTTAGTAATTTAACTTTCAATAGAAATAAAAAAAAGTTAAAATCATAAATATATATAATATTGAAGTTTTTTAATATATTTAACTGAAAGGGGAGTCGTCCAGCGAGTGCTAGCGCCTAGGCCTCCGTTACTTTTATGAATGTTTCATAGCCTAACTCACAATACTAAGAATTTAGTAATAAACACAATCTTTTTTCCCATTTCCCTTCGATCTCTATATAGAAATGAATAAATCATTACAAAAATAAATACTTATAATCCGTGTCTTACCAGAAAGCATCCTGTTACAAATCTATATTCGCCCCTAGTGACTGTCACACGAATTCTCTTATACAAACAATACCCTCCCCCCAAAAAAAACAAATCGCTCTCGACGGGGGTGTTCCTTTTTCAGACTCCACTTCCGGTTCTGGTCAACCAGACTGCGCCGGATAACACTCTTGGCATTACTCGTCATTCCATTCCTTTAAGGGGTCTCACGAGGTCTCATCAAACCTCACCCTACGACCAGGACCAATTACCACGTGACAATACTACGCAATGATCGTTGTTGCCGTCTTATTGCCACAACAATTATCCTTTGAAATACAAATAATTCAAACCTGTCCGCGTTATAAAGCAGTTACACCCATAATGTCCCTGCCCCATGAACCGCCAAGTAGTTCGACTGGGAGTATAGGCGTTGTTCGTTCTCTGCGTGGCCCTCGCGTCGTTTTTCGCAGCGCCCGCTCGGTACGGTTACGAGTATCGCTTTCCCAAGACCACCGTGCCTCACCCTCCTCTGTGGGAAGCCGAACCCTAGCTGGCATTCAGAACGCACGGTAACGCATTCTTTGACGAGGGAGTGTCTCCTTTTTAGCTCCATGCTGTTGGTCCAGACGCGTAGCACTCACTTCTGGATTTCCATCTCAGCGGGTGAAGGGTTTTCAAACGTAGCGGATGATGGCCGGCAAGCAACACAACCATACTTGATTTCTTTCAACTGATTTTT
>JABUQX010007286.1:10000-13971 GCA_015478945.1 Trachelipus rathkii | reverse complement strand
ATAATAATAATAATAATAATAATAATAATAATAATAATAATAATAATAATAATAATAATAATAATAATAATAATAATAATAATAATAATAATAATGATAATAGTTTTTTAATAATAATAATAATAATAATAATAAGAAGAATATTTGTTCAGTAATTAAATAATGTCAAAATAGTAATTAATAATAATAATAATAATAATAATGTGTAACCTAGCTTTCAATCAATTACAATTTCCGTGCCATGATGCCAAGATTTAGAAACTTCATTCCAATATCACAGATGCCATGGAAAGATTTTCTTTATTCTATTAAATAAGATCCAAGGGCTAGAGTTTATCTGTTCAGTCGAAACCTTTTTAAGAAATGGAAAAAAATAAAACGAAAATTTAGAAAGGGACAAAGCATCTTCGAGTAAAAAGATCTTATTTACAAAAAAACGCAGCTGCCTTCGCCTTCCAATTACTGATAAAGTAAAACAATTTTTAACTTAGCTCAACTTATACATATATATATATATATATAGGGTGGTTAAATTTTAAGGGCCGATGTTGATTTTGAATAAAACACAAATTACTTAGGAATTTATTGTCATTTTTTTTATTATGATAATATGGTATGGTTCAATTATGTATGGAACAAAATATCGGCCAAATGGCCGCCGCGACCTCTGCGGCACACCTCCATCCGATGGTCAAAATTTTCGATGACGCTGAGGCATAGTTGAGGTTCTATGCCGTTAATGTGCCGAATTATCTCATCCTTTAGCTCTTGAATTGTTGCTGGCTTATCGACGTACACCTTTTCTTTCAAATAACCCCAAAGAAAGAAGTCCAATGGTGTCAAATCACATGATCTTGGCGGCCAATTGACATCGCCACCACGTGAGATAACACGGCCATTGAATTTGTCGCGCAAAAGAGCCATTGTTTCGTTAGCTGTGTGGCAAGTGGCACCGTCCTGTTGAAACCACATATCGTCCACATCCATACCTTCCAATTCGTGCCATAAAAAGTTCGTTATCATCTCACGATAGCGAACACCATTCACAGTAACTGCCTGACCGGCCTCATTTTGGAAAAAATACGGCCCGATGATGCCGCCAGCCCATAAACCGCACCAAACAGTCACTCTTTGTGGGTGCATTGGTTTTTCGACAATCACTCTTGGATTATCATTCGCCCAAATGCGGCAATTCTGCTTATTGACGAATCCAGTGAGGTGAAAATGTGCCTCATCACTGAAGATGATTTTCTTCGAAAATTGATCATCCACTGTTGCCATTTCTTGCCACCATTCTGACCATTGACGACGTTTTGTATGGTCAAGAGGCTTTAGTTCTTGAGTCAATTGCACCTTGTAAGCGTTTAATTGCAAGTCTTTATGCATAATGTTCATCAACGACGAGCGTGAGAGGTGCAATTGTTGGGCACGACGACGAGTTGAAGTGGATGGCTCCTCAGCCACACTATCGCGAACAGCAGCAATATTTTCTGCAGTACGAGCTGTACGAGCATGCACTGGTCTTTTCAAATCTCCTACAGACCCGGTTTGCTCAAATTTTTTCACGATTTTTCCGATTGTACGCACATTTGGACGATTAAATTGACCAAAAAAATCACGAAGTGCACGATATGCATTTTGATTTGAACGCCCATTTTCATAATAAGCCTGAATAACTTTAACACGTTGCTCCATTGTGTATCTTTCCATGGTTCAAATTGAGTAAGTCTGAAATTGAAAAATGTCAAATGAAATGCAGTAAAAAAATTGACGTTTAGGTGTGGTTCACATTCAGCATCGGCCCATACAATTTAACCACCTTTATATATATATATATATATATATATATATATATTATATATATATATATATATATATATATATATATATATATATATATATATATATATATATATATTTTATATATATATATATATTATATATATATATATATAAAAAAAAATATTTTTTATAAGAAAATAAAAATATTATATATATAATATATACAATATTTATTTATATTTATATATATATTATATATATATATATATATATATATATATATATATATATATATATATATATATATATATATATATATATATATAATATATATATATATATATATATATATATGTGTGTGTGGGGGGGGGGGGTTTCATGTGTAAACTAACTCGGGTTTTTCCTTTTAACCAGGGATGGCAATTTTGGGTGATTTTTTGATTTTTAAAAAAAATCAATTTGTGATGCTGATTTTTTAAAAAATATCTTGATTTTTTTGGATCGTAAACGTCACGCGAATATACTTTGCCGGTACAAAATTATATATCGCGTGGACGTTACGAATCTGAAAAAAATCAAAAAATATCAAAAAAATCAAAAAAAATCACAAATTGATTTTTTTAAAAAAAATCAAAAAAATCACCAAAATTGCCATCCCTGCTTTTAACCAAGAAAACTTGTCCTTACAGAAAATACATTTCATGTATATTGGGAGAATATACACCTAGGTAAAACCCTTGTGAAAAGATGAAAATCCAGGTCAAACCAAGGTCTTTTGTCCTATCATCAGAACCTCTCTTACTGTCCTTCTGTCTATTTTATTTTCTCCCTTTGGCATGACTAGGGTTTGGATCATTCTCCTTATACAAAGATTTTTACAATGAACAAAAATTCTTCTGATTTTTCTGACCCCTTTTCCACTGGGTATACCAGAGGACTCCAAACAGCGAACCACGGGCCAACATGGGCCCGCGAGCGTTACAAATCCGGCCCGCAGTAAAATGCACTGGTTTTATCTTTAAGATACTTTTAACTAAATTAAAGACTCCCAATTAACCACACTGTAAGAAAGTATAGTCACCAAACACACTAGTCGAACTATATTTCGCTTTTTAGATCGCACTTGTCTCTCCAAAGTCAAGCTCTGGTATGATGACCTACCTAGGTCTTTGCCCTTGGGACTTCGTGGAGGTGTCACTGTAGCCCTTAGGCTAAAAGGTTTGGAGACCCCTGGTGAATACTAATCGTAAAGTCAGGAACATTTTTCATGTTTTGAATCAAAGTGTGTTCTTTAATTTAATAATTTGGAACACTCCTTAAAGCAGTGGTGCCCAACCCGTAGCCCGCGGGCAACATGTTGCTCGCGTACCGTTCTAATGTGGCTCGCGACTCGCGTATTCAGATTTATCACGTTTATTAAAAATTAAATAGTTTTAGAAATTATAGACTATGGGGAGTCTTGTGTGGTAGCGCTTGACATATCTAAGGCTTCTGACAGGGTATGACACGCATCGCTACTCTCTAAGCTACCTCCTTTGGATTTCCTCCTTCTCTTTGCTTACTTTTGTCTAGTTTTCTTTCAGACCTTTCCATTTCAGCTCTTGTTGATGGAGCAACCTTTTTCTCCTTTCTCCTTTCTTGTTAATTGTGGTGTTCCTCAGGGTTCTGTTCATTCTTAGGCTGCTGAGTCAACTCTATCCATTCCTCCACTCATTTCAAATGTGCTCCCTCGTTTGTATCTAGAGTTGCCTCTCGTCTACAGTTTTCCGATTCAATTCTTGCCGATGTGGTCGGAATTTCTCAGTGGGCTAACCGCATTCTTGTGAAATTCAACTCTTTAAAAATTCAACTTTTTCATATCTCCCTCTCTAAAACACCTCCCAACTTTCCCATCCCTTTCGACGGCTCTAATGTCTCACTGTAAACACATAACTATTTCTTGGCTGAACCTAAATAGTGAATTGTTCTTGGAGACCCATATCAAATGAAGTGGCGAATTCTGCTCAGATTGGCGTGAATTTTCCTTCTGCTCAGTTACTCCAATTATATAAGAGTCTTATTCGCCCTTGTATGAAGATTACTGTTATCACATTTGGGTGGATCCGGTTCAACTCCTCCTTTTGGATAGTGTGAGGGCTAAGGCTAAGAGACTAATAAACTGTCCAATACTTTCTAATTCCCTTTGAACC
>JABUQX010007284.1:15000-20558 GCA_015478945.1 Trachelipus rathkii | reverse complement strand
ATTTCTCCTACTCTCACTAACTCTCTCTCCAATCTCTTTAAAACCATCAAACTGTTGCATCACTCTCCTTTCACAATCCCTATTACAATGGACACTTCTCTCCTGAACTCTCTAGTCGAGTACCTCCTCCTTTGAGGAAACCCCGTGCAACTCCGTCTATCCACACAGTCTAATCTTTTCTCTCTCCAACTCTTTGACCTCAGACTTAACAGCTATGCTCAGACTTTCATGTACTCCATCGGTAAAGCCTGAAACTCACTTCCTTCATCTATTTTTCCAACTTATTTGACATGAACATTTTCAAAAGCCGTGTATTGGGGCATATCGGCCTTTCATTTGGTCTTGGATTCTGGTTCTTTCCAACTCCTTTCGGTGGATTTAAAATTATAAGTCACCCTTGAACTTATGTTAACAAATATGTAAAAATTAGGAAATAAAATCTTGTTACTTATACCCGAAAAATATTCTAACTATTCAAGTTGAATATACAGAGCAATTTTGATTGACAGTTCGTATTTATGCTTATACTTATGTAAAGATTTCATACTTAGGTAAATCTCTTGCATAAGCAGCATAGTAGAAAGTACTTGTGTATTAAAGAGAAAACACACAATTTTAAGACTTTAATCGAACTTATATGTAGGAGCTACTGACATTTGAGTGAAGTATCTCAACTAGTATATATATATATATATATATATAATATATATATATATATCAAATGGATCCTAAGTGATATAATATATAATATATATATATATATATACTATATACTATATATAATATATATATATATATATATATATTATATATATTTCAAATGTCTAACGGAAGTTGAACCCTTACCCTTGAGATGGCTAAAAGGAAACCTCGAGACCACGATGGCTAAAAGAAAACCCATCATTTTACCTCTGAAATCTTAGCTTCCCAAGAGGAGCGAATGCGTGTCTTGGACACCCAAACTCTGACGGGCCTTCCCGCCCAACACTCGTGCAGGTCGGCAAACATTGGGTAATTTTTAACCGAACATTATTAGATATTCAAAAGATATTTGTGCAATAAACGCAACAATTATTTGTTATATTTCAAATGGTCCTAAGTGGGTTTGAACCCTTACCCTTGAGTGTTACCTCTTGGTGTTACCCCGAGACCACGATTGGCTAAAAGAAAACCCATTATTTTACCTCTGAAACTTAGCTTAGCCATCGCTGGTTCTCAAGGTATAATACTCTGGAGTACCTCTCAAGGGTAAGGATTCAAAACCCACTTAGACCATTTAAATTATACAAATAATTGCTTTGTTTATTGCACAAATATCTTTGAATATTCTAATAATGTCCGCCGTTAAAACAACCATTATCTCCCAGTGTTGCCCCTGACCGGAGTGTTGCGGGGGCAGCGCCCGTCGGAGGCGTAGGCTGTCCCAAGACACTCCTTTCGCTCCTCTTGGCGAAGCTAAGCTTTCAGAGGTAAAATGATGGGTTTCCTTTTAGCCAATTCGTGGTCTCGAGGTAACACTCTGGACTTGGAGTACCATCTCAAGGGTAAGGGTTCAAACCCACTTAGGACCATTTGAAATATACAAATAAATTGTGCACTCCGTGACCGTCTCTTATTGCCACATAACTACGTCTTGTGACATATCTCTAACTAAATGTCCGCCTGTAAAAATTACCCCTATGTTTCCCCTGACCCAAGTGTCTGGCGGGAGAGGCCGTCGGAGCCGTTTAGGGCTGTCCAACACACGCCCTTCGCCTCCTCCTTGGCAAGCTAAGCTTTCAGAGGTATAAAATGAATGGGTTTCCTTTTAGCCAATCGTGGGTCTCGAGGTAACACTCTGGAGCTGGAATTCCATCTCAAGGTTAAGGGTTCAAACCCACTTAGACCCCATTGCAAAATAAATAATTGTTGCGTTTATTGCACAAATATTCTTGAATATATATATATATACTAACCTTAATATAGGATATAGCTATATTAGGTACTTATGAAGAACATTTAATTATTATTAATTATGATTAATACTATATTATATATATATATATATACTATATATATATATATATATATATTATATATAGTGTCTTTGATTATTTACTTTAACAAGTTTTAAATGTCCAAAATATTTCTTTTTAGATGCAACACTTTTCATTTCTGTTTTATTGTCGCTAATATATTCAAACTTATGGCATCTCATAGTCATACTCACCAAAAGTTGTCACTTTCAAATGGCTTTATGAAGAAAATTTAAACTAAGTAATATTAAGTAATATAGATTTTTGTCTGATGAAGATTCTCAATTTTATTTTTAACAGACTCATATATATTTGATTGACAACGGAAGATTATTTAGTTTTTATCTTTAGTTGTTGAGGCATTCTCAATTTTCATTTAGATATTCATGTGGAAGTAAATTTTCTCCAAAATATAAATGTTAAATTTCTTTTTCCATTACCCTACTTAGATTAATTTCGCAAGTCTAAAGTGGATAATTAATAAAGATTCGAACATTACCTTAATGTGCTAAGGTAAATGAAAAAACAAGCGAAAGCAACACCCAAATAAACTTAACACTAAATAAAGAATGCAGGAAAAGCTGCTGCCAATGAGGTTTTCTAAAGACAGAACAGCCACCATCGACTTTTATACAAATCTCTATCGAATAATAAAGCAAATAGCAAAATCATTCAGACAGAAGTCCTTTTTATTTTCCAATTCGAGTCAAAGGTGGGAATTCTGTGAGAAAATTGTATTTACGCCATTTATGCTTATCTGAAAGCAAATATTTTTCTATTTTTTCTGAAAAAAATTCTTTTCCGTTGATGGCTGCAAAAGATTGATTGAATTTATCGTTGGAACATAAATTAACAATCAATTTTTTCCTCTTATTTGCAGTTTGCAAACTGTGAAACATTGATCAGTTTAGGATAAATGTAAAAAATTTTGAGTATTGAAACGTTAGAGCTACTCGCTTTTTAATTTGGCTTTGTTTTCTTTATTCTAAAATGAGCGACACGCACACACACACAAACACACACACACACACACACACATATATATATACTATATAATATATATTATATATCTATACTATATATATCATATATATATATATACTTATATATATATATATATATATATTATATATATCATATATATTATATATATATATATATATATATATATATATATATATATATATATATATTATTTGACAAGCAAAGCGGACAGTCACCAAGCGAAAGTGTGCTGACCTCCTTGGCTCTCCTTTCTTTTACAAATCTTTTTGGTGTCTTGCCAAAAACATCTCTAACAGTTTCTGCAAATCTTCCTTTTCTCCATTTAATCGATTTGATGGCTCTATATCTAATACTCCGACTGAAAATCATAATCTCTTTGGCCTCCTGTTTTTCCCTAATTCAGCCCTGGACGATTCTGGCAACCATCCTCCCTACTCCTTCTCCTCTCAGGTGTTCCATGCTTTGATGTGTCATTACATTTCATAGGGTGTATGGACTAGTAAAATCTTTGAATTTTAGGTAGATAAGTGTTCCATATGGCATTCTTCCCCGAGTTTTGAGGAAGTGTGCTTCCGAGCTGGAGCCATCTTTCTTTCAACTATAAGCTCTATGCCTCAATAATAACACTTTCCCCTCAGTGTTGGAATGGCGCTTATGTTCGACCTATCCCGAAGAAAAATAGTCGCTCTGATCCTTCTAATTATCGCCCAATATCTTTACTTGTATCCCGTCTAAGATATTTGAAACTCTTATCAACTTTTAATTCTTGGACCATCTGGAATCTTAATTCCCTCATTCCGGTCATCAGTATGACTTTCAATTCTCTAGGTTTCCTGTTCATATACTCTCCTATCTCAAAGATTTATGGCTTTTGCCCTCAAGAACTTTAGGGAGTCTTGTGTATTGACGCCTGACATATTAAAACATTTCACAGGGTGTGGCATGCATCGCTACTTTCCATGCTTCCCACCTTTGGGTTGCCACCTTCTCTTTTCTTACTTATCTCTAGTTCTTTTTCAAACAGCTCCATATCGGCTGTTGTTGGTGGGGAGACTTCTTCCTTTCCTATCAATAGTGATGTTCCTTATGTTTCTTTCTGTTACCAGTTACTGATAGACTTGCTATTGATGAAAAGTATGTTATGATTAAATATTTGTTAAATATGAACATCTGATTTTCATAGCCAAACTTCTTCCACTATTTATGGATGACTTGACATATACCAATAGAAGTATGAAACGAGAAATTTATGATACCCAAAGTAATAGATAAACACAGAGTGAGCGATAAAGATATTTCTACTGTAGCTTAAAGGTAGTGCGACTGGGTCGTGAGGCATAGTACCAGGGTTCGATTCCTCTTCCAAATCTTAAGTAGTAGTTACCTAGAGAAGTTTTAATTCTTGAATAGGGCTATGCCCGCGTGGTGTGAACTCTTTTTTTTTTTTTAATCTTTGGAGATATTGAGTATCAAAAAATGTCTAACAGATACTCAAAAGACAAGCGCTGGATAAACTACAAATTTCAACAAAAGAAGGTGAGGGAGATCAAGTAAATTTCGAAGAGTTTGTAAAATTTTGAATTCAAACTCTTTTCAAAAGGAGGAATTTTATAAATTTTGGATTCAAACATTTTTTTTAAAAAGGAAGAATTTTTTCTTATTGCTATATGGGATTATTAGTGCAATCAGGTTTCTATGGTCACTAGCACTGTCTTCTAAAACATTGTATGCATAGACTGTTCTTTCAGAGGTGTGTCATGTGAGTCGTCGTCTTGGACGATTATCCCTTATCCAAAATTCAAAATCTCCTCCGTCTCCACCAGGTAGTTCATGCCCAACAGTAGGCAGGCTCGGATGTACTCCTCCTGAATAACCACCAAGGGTAACGTTACCTGCCGGTATCTTGCACCGATCTTGATTTCAAAAATGTTCCAAATCATCTACCACCGATTGTTGTTTAAGGATAACAACAGAACCCGTTTCGAGAGAGCAAGAAATATTGGAACGACTTTTCTTGAAAGTTCAAAAAGAAAGCTAGAAGGTAGGTCTGAGCATGAAAGTAAAGAAAGCAAATGTGATGACGCCTGCAATAACGGTAGATGCTGCATAAAGATAAAAAATGGAGAAATTCTTGGCTCCAGGATTGGCCAAAATGGATAATAAATTAGAAATCAAGCGGAGATTGGCTCTTGGACGGAGTGCGATGGTAAGCATGGTCATTTGGAAAAGAAAGTACATTGGCACTGCAACCAAGACAAGGCTGGTCGGCGCGATCATTTTCCAGTAGCTACCTACGGATGAGAGATTTGGACGGTTAGGAAGAGAGACAAGAGAAGAATCGATGCCTTTGAGATGTGATGCTAGAGGCTGGATTTGCTCATCCTTTGGTCACGAAGAATTGTCAACAAAGAGGTTCTGGATCGCATAAGACATGAGACCTTACTGAAAACCGGGATCCCCAGGCAAAGGTTTTCTTACTTTGGTCATAACATGCGTAGTGACTCAATGTAGAAGTTGCTTATGTTTGAAATAATGAGC
>JABUQX010007283.1:5000-20000 GCA_015478945.1 Trachelipus rathkii | reverse complement strand
AATAATAATAATAATAATAATAATAATAATAATAATAATAATAATAATAATACAATAATTGATAGTTTACTACTACTACTTACTACTTAATAATAATAAAATAATATTAATAATAATAATATATAATAATAATATAATAATAATTAAATAATAATAATAATATAATAATAATATATATATAATAATAATAAATAATTATATATATAATAAAAATAATAATAATAATAATAATCATAATAATTAATAATTTAATAATAAAATAATCAATAATAATAATATAATAATAATATAATATATAATAATAATAATAATTAATAATAATAATATAATAATAATAATAATAATATTCAGGAAAATAATTAAAATTGAAATTCAAATTTTTTTTTTATTCAGGATAGGGAAGTTACAATTTAATCATTCAGTAACATAGATACACATATAGTTTTTTTATTACTGCAACTTCAATATGTCAGTAAATCATAAAACAGGATGTAATTTCATACTATCTGAAATGGGGCTACTAATTGCAAAACCGTGTTGTTTCCTTTGAGCAACGAATATAATACATGGCTTTCTATGATTCATAATTGCTAATAACAAAATAATAATTTTAAGCAAACCAATAATGATGCCTCTTCCTTTCCAACAGTAATATTAATTGTAATTTAAAAATTCTATAATAATAATAATAATAATAATAATAATAATAATAATAATAATAATAATAATAATAATAATAATAATAATAATAATAATAATAATAATAATAATAATAATAATAATAATAATTAGAATAATATTAATAATACATAGTAACTATCACGATCAAATAACTATAAGTATATAATACACAATAATTATGTTACAATAATGTCAATAATAATAATAATATAATAATTAATAATAATAATAATAATAATAATAATAAATAATAATAATAATAATACATAATAATAATAATAATAAATAATAATAATAATATAATATAATAATAATAATAATAATATAATAATAATAATAATAATAATTAATAATAATAATAATTTACCGTCATATTGAGTCAAAATAATTTTTGATAATCTGCATAATAATCATATATAATAAAAAATAATAATAATAATACAATTATTAATATATTATTATTATTTACTATTTATTTTATTATATTTATATTTATTATGATTAATTATTATTATTAATTATTTTTTATTATTATTTTATTTATTTTTAGTTATAGGTTTACTTCCAGTTATTATTATTATTATTTTTATTATTATTATTATTATTATATTATTATTATTATTATTATTATTTATTATTATATTTTTATTATTAATTTATTAATAATAATAATGTAATTATATAATAAATATTAATCAATAATAATAATAATAATAATAATAATAATCATAATAAATAATAAGAACTCTAAAACAGTTGCTGCTGTCATATATTTGTATAATATTATAATAACTATTAATAAATAATAATTAATATATAATAATAATAATAATATAATAATTCAATAATAATAATAAATATAATAATAATACTATAATAATAATAATAATAATAATAATACTAATAATAATAATTATAAATAAATAATTAATAAATAACTAATAATAAGTACATTAACACTTTAACGTTACATGATTACAACTACCATTTCAAACAACAATTTCAATTTCAATCATTACAACAACAACAACAACAAGAACAACAACAACAACACAACACAACAACACAAACAACAACAACAACAACAACAACAACAACAAGCAACAACAACAACAACAACAACAACAACAACAACAACAACAACAATATGAAAAAATATAGTCTGCAGCCGATAATGTTCTTTGAAAATGTATTTTTGCCGTTTACCTCAGTGTGGATTTTGACTTTACTTGTCCTACTAAAATATAAGCTGGCCAGTAATTCACAGATGTGTACAGCATATTTCAAGATGGGATAATAATAATAATAATAATAATAATAATAATAATAATAATAATATAATCAATAATAATAATAATAATAAATAATAATAATAATAATTAATATAATAATTAATTAATAATAATATATAATAATATTATAATAAATAATATAATAATATTATAATAAATCATAATAATTATAATAAAATAATATAATAATAATAATAATAATAATAATAATAATAATAATAAAATAATAATAATAATAATAATAATAATAATAATAATAATAATAATAATAACAATTATAATAATTATTATTATTACTATTATTATTATTTTGTTTTTTGCGATCTTGTGCTGGTCTTTTAGAAGAAATAGCAATAATAGGTCTTCAAAATGTAATATTTTAAGCTTTTTAAATAAAGATGTTTTATGGTCATAAAAGTTTCTAGTAACGCTTATGAGTCGTATAAAATGTTTTTGCATGGTAATAAGCGATTGAATTGCTGATTTGTTAGCTATGCCGTATACTGGGAGGCAATATAGTAAAAGTGGGTGTACTTGGGCATAATATATTTTTTTCAGTATAGAAAAAGAAATGTATTTTGCTAATTTGACTACTATATACGTGTATTTTGCTAGTTTACTTACTTGCTGATAAATTTTCATGATAAATTTAGATGTTAATTTTTCATCAACTGTTACCCCAAGTATTTTGACATTTGCGGCTCTTTGCAAGTCAACCCCTTTTATGTTTATGTTGGAATTATCAGCTATAGTTTTACTGCTAATAAGAATGTATGGTATTTTTTGTTGATTTAGTGAAAGTTTGTTAGAATCTATTCATGTTGAAATCTTATTTAATGTGTCTGCCGTTTTCTGTGATAGTATGATGGGATCTTTATCACTTATTAATATTGATATGTCATCAGCAAATGAAACCGTAAAAGAATCATTTGATTTAAACATTTCATTGTTATATAGGGTAAATAATAAAGTCCAAGTATAGATTCTTGTGGAACATCGCAAGTTAATTGAAGTTTTTCCGAGCATATTTCACCTAATTTAACATACTGTGATCTTTCTTCTAAATATGTTCTAAACCATAGTAGTGTATATCCCTGAATTCCCATCTTATACATTTTGATCAGAAGTATATCATGATCTGTTTTATCATAAGTTTGATAGGATATAATACAACAAGCGCAGATGAAATTTTATGTTCAATATTTCCGTATATATTTTTAAAACAAACAAAGACTTCATTTGTTGACCTGTTCCTCCTAAAGGCAAATTGAAAGTTATTAAGAATATTATTCGTATAAAGATATTCAGTTATCAGATTTAATAATAATTTTTCAAATAATTTGATAATTGTATGTGTAATTGAGATCGGTCTATAGTTTATAGGATCATTTTTGTTACCCTTTCTGTGAACGGGAAGTGACATGTGAGACTTTTAGAATTTCTGGTAAAATTCTCATGTGAAGGGAAATATTAAAGATGTCTTTTAGTGGGGAGGGAGGAGTCAATTACATCGGCATTTATCTTGTAAATATGTGGTTGTGGTTGGTAAGAATAATCAAATTTTTTTTAGTTTTTTAGGTCTGCAATTATTGTTTTGAATCTGAAGTCAGAATATTTTCAAAGGAAAAGCGAGCAATAATAATAATAATAATAGTAATAATAATAATAATAATAATAATAATAATAATAATAATAATATAAAATATTAATAATAATAATAATAATTAATAAATAAATAATAATAATAATAATAATAATAATAATAATAATAATAATAATAATAATAATAATAATAATAATAATAATAATAATTAAATAACTAACATTAACATTAATAACAATTAACATTATTAACTTAACATTAAATTAACATTAACCGCATAATGATAATGATACACGATAATGAATAATTGATAATGGATCAATATAATAGATAATGGATATGATAATGATCAACGATAACTATAACGATAATGATACATGATTCATGATAATGATAATTGATAATGATAATGATAAGGATAATGATAATAATAATAATATAATAATGATAACAATACTATAATAACACAAAAATAATAATAATAATAATTAATTTAAAGCAATAATAAAATAATCATAATAAAAATAAATAGCAAAAATAAAAAGAAAAATGTAAAATAAAAATAATAATAATAATAATAATATAATAATAATAATAATAATAATAATAATAATAATGGACCTTAAGTAAACCATGCTCCTCAAAATAATTTAGTATTGGAAAGGTTGGTAATAATTTTTATAGCAAAATTAAAATTAAAAATTTCGATTTGCTATAAAAAGAACTTACTTTTTTTATTTTTGGAGCTTCAAATTGATTTATTTTCCAATTCATCTTTATTTAAATTTTTTAGTTATATCTAAATAAATATATATATATCTATTATATATATAATTATTTATTATTATATATTATATATGTATTATTAAAATTATATATATATATAATAATATAATATATATTAATAATATATATTATATATATAGTATATATATATATTATATATATATATATCTATAGAATATAAATATAAATGTACATATAATGCTCATGATTGTAGCTAGAGAAGACGCAGGTGCTACAGTAAAACAATTATATATTTGGGATCAGCCGAAAAGTTCTAATAAAAATATAAAAATTTTAACTTTTTTTTTTTTTTTTTTTTTTTTTTGAAGTAAATATTTTTTTCTTTTAGTGTAATAAAAGTATAAACAATTTTAAAAAGCAAAGGACTGGCAGGAGTCCGGGTCTCTGGGGTCTCTCGGTCTCCCGGTGGACGACGGGGGGGACTAATCCCCCGCCCCCTGCCGGGGATGGTCTCCGGAACCCCGCTCGTTTTGGGTCTTTTGGGGTGTCGCGGGGGTTCTCGACGCATCCCTCCGGGGTATGAACATCCCCCCTGATGTCCACCGTCGCTCGAGCCCCCCCATAAAAAACCTTAGAAAATTTTTCCCAAAAAAAAACAAAATTATTTCACAAAATTTAGGGGGCTCGAGCCGCCGGGGGACAGAGGGGGGGACGTTTCATACCCGGAGGGGCATGATGGTCGGAGGAACCCCGCGACACCCAAAGACCAAGGAGCGGGGGTTCCGGAGACCATCCACGGAGGGGGGTAGTCCCCCCACGTCGTCCAACCGGGAGGCCGAGAGACCCGATCCTGCCATCTTTGCGGTTTATCCTAGGGTATTCCTTTAGTAATAAAAAAAAAAAATTACTTCAAAAAAAAAAAAAAAAAAAAAAAAGTTAAATCCCATCTTTAGAATTTTCCGGCTGATTACAAATATATAATTTGTTTTACTGTAGAACCTGCCGTTCTCTAAGCTACATACTGTGAGCATTAAAAAAATCTGACCATCTAGTATATATATTAATATATATATATATTATATATATAATATATATATATATATATATTATATATATATATTATATACTATTTAAGTTAATATATATATATATATATATATATTATATATATATATATAATAATATTATATATTTGTTTACTAAATATATAGATTGGAATATGTATAAAAAAAATATAAAAAATTTTTTTTATTTTTAATTTTTTTTTTTTTAAAGGTTTTTATTTTATTTTATTTTTTTCATTTTTAAAATAATTTTTCAATTTTTTGATGTTTTTTTTTTATCATGACGTCTCTAATATTGCTTAAGCTTTCTCATTTTCAAAAGCCTATGGCACACACAAAAAACAAAAAAAAAAATTCTTTTTAGATTTTGTTAATATTATTTATATATACGTTTTGAAATTAAAATAAAGTTTCTTCTTTTTTTAAGGTTTCATAAAATACAGAATGTTTAGTCAATTCACGAAGTCTCCACATCCATTACTAATTTATTTTGAGACAGTTTTTCTAAGTCCATATATAAAAATATATAATAATAATAATAATAATAATAATAATAATAATAATAATAATAATAATAATAATAATAATAATAATAATAATAATAATAAAAATAAAAATAAATTTTAAAAAGTTAAAAAGTTTCACCGGTATGAGACGGCCTGCAATTGACTTTTTGTTATTTTTAAAAAATGTTTAAAAAATTGGACATTTCATTATATTTTATATTTATTACTGGTTTGTGCTTCCTTAAATAATAAATATAAATTATAATGAAATGTTCAATTTTTTAAACATTTTTAAATAACAAAAGTCAATGCATGTTAATAATAATAATAATAATAATAATAATAATAATAATAATAATATAATAATAATTATTTTTATTATTATTTTTATTATTATTATTATTATTATTATTTTTATTATTATTTTTATTATTATTTTTATTATTATCTTTATCTGTATCTTATCTTTATCTTTGTTATTATTATTATTATTATTATTATTATTATTATTATTATTATTATTATTTATTATTATTATTAATTATTATTATTATTATTATTTAATACTTTTTATTAATTATTTTTATGCATTATTTGAGTAATTATTTTATCTATTATTCTTATCCTTTCTTGTTTTTTATTATTTTTAATTATTATTAATTATTTATTATTATTAAATAATATGATTTTTTTTTTTTATAATTGTTATTAAATTATTATTATTATTATTTATTATTTTAGTATTAATTATTATTATTATTATTATTAAATTATTATTATTTTAATTTAATATTATTATTATTTTATTATTATTATTATTATTATTATGCTACATGCTTTTCAATTGGAAAATGTTAATCCATGAACACATAAAAGTTTTAAAAAATTTTAATACGATAATTCCAAATTCTGCATAAAATAATAATAAAAAAAAGGACAGAAGGAGGAAAAGAAGAAAAAGAATAAAAAAAGAAAAAACGTAAAGAGAAAAAAAAAGTTAAAAAAAGAAAAAAAGAAAAAGAAAGAAAAGAAAAAATGAAGTAAAAAAAAATAGAAAGAAGAAACAAAAGAGTTTCGGAAGAAGAAGAATAAGGAGAAAAAGAGACAAAAAAAAAAAAAAAAAAAAAAGAAGAATAAGAAGAAGACCGCGAAGAGTAGAAACGAATATGACTATGAAGAATTAGATCCTAAGAAGAAGAAGAAGAAGAAGAAGAAGAAGAAGAAGAAGAGAAGAGAAGAAGAAGAAGAAGAAAGAAGAAGAAGAAGAAGAAGAAGAAGAAGAACAAAGAAGAAAATGAGAAACAAGAAAGAACAGAGACAAGAAGAACAAGAGACAAAAGAACAAGAAGAACAAGAAGAACAAGAGAAAACAAGAAGAACAAGAAGACAGAAGAACAAGAGAACAGAGAACAAGAAGAAACAAAGAAAGAAACAAGAAAGAACAAGAAAAGAACAAGAAAAACAAAGAGAAAACAGAAAAACAGAACAGAAGCCAAACCAAAGAAAAATCGAAGAAAAGAAGAAAAGAAGAAAAAGAAGAAAAAAGAAAGAAGAAAGAAGAAGCAAGAAAGAAGAAAGAAAAAAGAAAGAAAGAAGAAGAAAAAAACAGAAAAAGAAGAAACAGAAGAAGAAGACGAAAGAAGAAGAAGAAGAAGAAGAAGAGAAGAGAGAAAGAAGAAAAGAAGAAGAAAGAAGAAGACAAGAAGAAGAAGAAGAAGAAGGAAGAAGAAGGAAGAAGAAGAAGAAAAGATAAAGAGAAGAAGAAGAAGAAAAAGAAAAAGAAAAAAAAAGAAAAAAGATAAAGAAAAAAAAAGAAAGAAAAAGAAAAAAAAGAAGAAGAAGAAGAAGAAGAAGAAGAAGAAGAAGAAGAAGAAGAAGAAGAAGAAGAAGAAGAAGAAGAAGAAGAAGAAGAAGAAGAAGAAGAAGAAGAAGAAGAAGAATGCGATCCCATAAGCTTTCATCTTAAAAACCCCAAATCGAAAGCTCGAGAGAAATCTGTCTTAAACTCTTGATCAGTCGTTTGTTTAAAAATTTTTGAAACTTCAAAAGAAAAAGAAATTGAAATATTTTTAAATTCATTTATTCAGAAAAGGCCTTGAAGCTTTTTCCTTTGGCTCGTAAAATAAATGATTTTGCAATCTTTGTCTCTCGCAAGGCGAACAGTTGCAAAGCTTGCTTTCTCTTTTCATTTTTTTTCAATATATTTATTTACTTTTTTATTAAATTCCTTCTTTACCTTAAATGAAGTAAATTTATTTTACTGCTAATTTTTCGAGTTTTTGTCTTGCCAATTTCAGTTGTAATCAAATAAATTTTATTTCATTATAATATATATATATATATATATATATTATCTCATATTAAATCTTATATATATATATATATATATATATATATATATAGATATATTATAGTTAATATATATATATATATATATATATATATATGATATATATATATTGCTCAAATTCAACTGAATAATTTGCAAGTTTTCTCGCATACCTTTCCTTATAACCCTGTGTATTTATATTCTCACTCTTAATTCTCTCCACTTCCTTTCTTTTATCTTTCTTTCTCGGCCATGCCCACACTTACTTAATTTTGCATATAACAATACAATCATCGGATATTCCCTTCACCATCCCCCTCACTGTTTTAGCACCCATTACATACTTCAAGGTTTGCTTCATTACCAAAACAAAATCAATTTTAATCTTTCTTTCGATTTCATCTCTACCTACACCAACTCTCGCCTATTTATGAATTGTCTTGTGTTCGAAGAAAGTTCTAATTACATACATGTCTCCCTATTCACAGAAATCAACAACTTCCCCACTCTCCTCATCATCCCCTCAGAGGCTCAGATATACAATATGCTACAACACTTACCTTAACCTTCTTAAACGTAAATTTAATCAATAACATTCTAGAACCCACACATACAAAATCCAAAATAGCTCTGCGCCACAAATCACTCGTTAGAATCGCAACTATTTCTCTCCTTCTTTAATTCCTCTCCACTTTAGCACACACACACACACACATTTCGCCCCATACCCACGCTCCTCAATTCTTTCATTTATTCTTGTTTCAGTCACAGTAAGCAGATCAAATTTAAACTTTCTAAATACATCTTCATCTCTCTCCTTTTCTTCTCGCCATTTAATCGTTTATCATTTCATGTTCTTAGAATTTTAATACAGTTTTGTCGGTAGATTAAAGTTCGTTTTCGCCGATCACGACAAGGGTCGAGGCATGCATGAGCATTCCTGCGTTATAAATAAGTTGGGACGGGACACCAACTCAGCTACCACTGTCCTCTTTGTCTCCTCTTACGACACGCAGAATTTAAATTATGGGAATCCATACATCCACACACAGGGGTCTGTACCTTGGTTTTGTGTGGTATCATAACTGTTTGCCTGGCCCAGGGGATGAGCACTGACATTGACGATATCCCACAGTGATTGTTTGTCTCGCTTTTGAAAAGCTCAAGGGTGAGTTTTTGCTAGGTGATCTAGCATTTAAGGGTAGGAGGAGCTTTCTTTCTCGACTTAGACTTTTCATTTTTTCATTTTCCGGTGCATGTTTACGTACCCCAAGCAATATTTGTGGGGTAGCGTGGGGTATATATATATATATATATATATATATATATATATATATATATATATATATATATAATATATATATATATATATATATATATGGTATTATAGATATATAGTATATATATGATATATATTATATATATATATATATATATATATATATATTATATATATATATATATATATATAATTATCGTATATATATATATATATATAATTATTATATATATATATATATATATATATATATTATATATATATATATATATATATAAATTAAAATGATTAGATTGAAAGAAAATGTGTGTAAGCATAGCAACGAGCTCTGTAATGATGCTCATGTTTGTAAAAGCAAAAAATCTGAAAGAATCTTGAAAATGACTTCATAAATTAAAGAAATAAGGAACGTTTGCGTCAAAGAATTTCTTCTTTAATAAATGCTGAGCCTTTACGAACTTCTAACGCAAAGCTTCTTTATTAAAAAAGGCTTTTTACTGTCACTTCCTTACAACTAAATGTAATTCTTGAGAGAGAAGTTACACCAAATAAGCCAACAATGGTAATATCTGTTTTGTTCTATAACTGTTTTGCCTTTATCTATATATATATATATTGTTATATTATTTATATTATATTATATATTATATATTATATATATAATATATATTATTTATATTATATATATATAAATAATTATTATACTAATATTATGTAATAGAATATTTGTGTTAAATGTGACAACTAGCACCTACACCAAGGTACAATGATAGGTGAATTACCTTTATGGGCGAGCGCCTACATTATTATAATATATAATAAAGCGAAGTCTAACAAAATTCTCTTTAATATATGTAAAAAAAAGTGGCTTCTAGCATAAGGTCTATATATGGTAGTATAATGATATATATATATTAATATTATATATATATTATTATATTATATAAAATTATATTATTTATATAAATATATTATATATACTATATATATTATCTTAATATATAAATAATAATTAATTAATTATATTATATATATTATTACATATATATATATATCATATAGATATTATATACTATATAATATACTAATATTATTTATTTATATATTATATATATTATTCTTAATATATATATGTTAATATATATATTATATATATTATATATATATATAATAATATAATATTATATTAAAATATATATATATATATATATAATGAGGCTAGGAAATGCATAATCTTGAAAATGTTGGCAAATTGGTCAATTAAAATTACAACATGAATCTTTAAAATGGCTGTTGATGATGTCATTTAGAGTGTCTTATTTTGATTTTAGGCAATATACATGGCAGTTTTATTTACATAAATTTACATAGAATATCCTCAAAAGTGAAAGTTAGACTCATTTATTAAGCACCTGCATTTGCTTTTGTCTGAAATCTTTCGTCAATCTTTATTTACCTTGCTTTCTTTTTTCCCTCACTTTTATTAATATTCCTTTGCTAACGGGAATTTTTCTGAAAGTAATTTGAATTGTTTAATTTAGAAGCCTTCAATGGAGAATTTTTCAAAATAAGCAAATCAATAAAATTCCTTATGTTAGTGGCAAGTATATATATATTTTTATAATAAAAATAGTTATTATAATAGGAATATTTAAAAGTTTCATTATTTATACGTGAAAATTCCTATTTTATTTAAATTAATCGGGATTTCTATTTCGGTTTAGAGACAATGAAAATAAATAATAGTTAAAAATAAATAAATTAAAGTGATTCCATTACTTTTTATTGAGTTTGAATATCATAAGAGCTCAACTTCTTTATCAAGTTTACTTTTATTTAGATTTTTCCTCGACATAGAATAAGAAAAAATTTCGTTGTACTAATTAAATTTGTGCACAATTAATTAAATGGCATAAAATTTATGCATTTAAATAAAAAAAAACTTTCATGAAAGTGAAAACTTAAAAATTTAAAGTAATTAAAAAAATGTTTATGAACAAATTAAAAAGAAGCCATCAAACTTGCAAACTCTTACATGTACATACAATAATATATACACCCCAACAATATTATTATATATATACATATTATATTATATATATAAGTATATATATTATATATAATATATATAAATAATATTATATATATATATATATACGTCGCGGTATCTCTCTCGAGTTTCATTTTTAAAAACTTTTTCTATGTTTAGGAATGTTTTGTTTATTTATGATTTTTTAGCAATTTTCTTTTAGAAAATAAGAAACACAATATAATTAAAGATCTATACCTTTAGAAATTTTAGTATTGTTTACCATTATTCTTTTTCTTTTTAACTGAAGCAGCTGTTTAAGTAAGCTCGAGGGGAGTTTTTGTCAGTTTTAATTTCTCTTTTTGAAGTGAATGTTTACGCCTCTCTGCATTAATGGTTTTTCTAATATCTTATTTCTCACTGCGCCGGCTATATATCGGCTTAGTATTGACATTTTTTAAAAGTTATTGTTGACAAAGTATTTATTATAATTATTATTGAGAAGTGACTTGAAAATATTTTTGTTTTAAGTTTTCGTCTAAAATTGTGACGATAACTAAATGGGGGTAAAACCCGTATAATGCATTAGGCCGCCAAATCAGACTATTTTATAAAAGGAAGCTTTCTGGGAAAAATTGCAAAAAAAAGTTTAATGTTAGTGAATCTGTTGATCAGAGGAAAAAAATTTTGAAAATCAGCTTATCTCAAAGAAGGAAGAAAAAAGTGGAAGCGAAAGTAAAACGAAGCAGCCCAGGGATTGACAAAATAAAGAAAGCCTGCGAAGAACCAGGAGCGAGAATTTGCAAAATGCATTCCAAAACATATGCGCCTGGAAGGTAGCTTAAGGTGGCGAACATTAATAAAGGCGTTAGGAAGCTGGTTTGATGGCAAGACGTGCCGCAAAAAAGCAAAAAAATAACCGCAAACCATAAATGCTAAAAGACGCGTTTAACTTTGGGCAAAGCAGCTCCTAGATACTGGACAGAGAAATGGACTGGGAAAATGAAGTTCATCATTGGTTTCATTTCAAAACTTGAATATGTTCCTTAATTTCCTTGATATGAAATTTTGTTTATTTTTTTCAAAATGTTTACATCTGGGCTTTTAATGTCTTCAGGTCGTGTTCAGTGCATGAATGCGATCATCCAGTGCACTGATTGATCTTCCCAGTACATTCTTAGAGGTCTGGAGAGGCTTCTTAATGAATCGAATGTGTCGAACAGGAGGAGTGAACATCAACTCGGTCATGGTTTGGAGTCTATGTAGTGTATGGAACGGTCGGTAGACTAGAGATCTGTCTCAAAGGTACAATGAGGTGGAGCAGTACAAAACCATCCTTGTGAATCTCACCTGTGGTGGCCTCAATTTGAGGAGTTGGGCTAAGACGTAACGGTTACTGTATGACATGAACGATTTCATTATTTTGCATTGATGCGGCTCGCATGTCACAAAGTTCGAACGAACAAATTTTTTGGAATACCATGGAATCCAAACACTACATGGCCTGGAAAGTAAGCCCGATCATGATCCGATCGAAATTTGTGGTCTACTTTTAAAAAAAAGAAATGAAAAAGGAAACCATAACAAATAAAAATTAGTTGATTGAATCACTAATTAATGTGTGGCACCGAAATGAAAGCATTCAAACATCATGCAGAATATTAGTACATTCAATGCCACAAAGGATAGATTCCCTCAAAAAGGCTAAAGGATGGTTTAATAAATATTAAAATTGGGTAATATGCATGGAAAATAATGTAATTAGATAAGGCCATTTCATTCCTGTTAAAAATTAATAAAAATCATTTAAAAAATTTGTCTTACGGAAAAAAAGATTCTTAAAATAAAAAAATTGCTAATTTTTTGGCGATCCGTTACGTCTAATATATATATATAATATATAATATATATATATATAATATATATATAATATATATATATATATATATATATATATATATATATATATATATATATATATATATATAATATATACTATGTATATAATATACTATAATATATATATATATATATATATATATATATATATATATATATTATTGTGTGAAAGGAGAGTAGCCAAAATGAAATGCAGAAGAATTGAGAAAAAGAGATTTCGAATCAAAATAAGAAGTCGGTAGATAACGACAGAAAAGTGACATTTAAAAGTGTTTAAAGGAAAGACTGAGGCAATTAGAAGACGATATAGCTTTTAAATCTTTATCAGTAGAATACATGAAAGAATGAGAGTAGCAGTTATACCTGAGGTTAGAGAAAAGATCACGTTATGTCGAATGATTAAAAGAGACCTCAGAAAAGGTGCATTAGTGAGAGCACCGCAAATCGAAGCGAACTATTAAAAAATGTAGTCTGGAAACTGAAGGCTAATTAGAACACGCAACATCTTAGAAACACTTTACTGGCAATGAAAAATGCCCGACACCCGACCCCCGACTCTACTACTACGACTTTTAAAGTCTCAAACATGCTACTCCAACTCTTCAAATTTCAAGAGTTTAATTCCAACTCCAACTCCGACTTAAGACTCTGACTCAAGACTTTGACTACTAAAATTTAAAGCATTCGACTCCGAATCTCGACTTTCAATTTTCTTCTCTCCAAATCGTGATTCGTAAACACTCTAATCTTTATAGTTTAAATTATAGTTTGGAAAACATATTAAAGTGAAAATAGCAAAGGAATCCTTAAGCAAAACTAATCAGACACTTTGAGGGCTTTTATATATTCGCAATTTTAGAGTAAAAAAAAATCGTATTTTATCATCAATAATAATGGCATGTCCATTGGGAATTTTATTTTTTTATTTTAAATTTGAATATTTTTCAATTAAATACTAATCGTAGTAGAAAAATTCTATGTACTATAAATAATTTCATTTCCATTAAATTATTAATTTCATATCAACTTAAAGTAAAGATTCTGAGTAAAGAGTAGCACTTGTAATAAGAACATGAAATTTAATAAAAAAGTTAATGATATATATTATATATATATATATATATATATTCATGTATTTATATTTGTATATATATAGGTATAGAATATATATATATATATATTATATATATATATATATACTAGTATAATATACTATTATATTATATAATATATAATATTTATTTTACTATATATAATATATATATATATATATATAGGGCAATTACTTCGCTACAATTGGTTTTCTTTTGTAAGCCAAGCACCCCTATATTAAGAGGATCGGTAATTTAGAAATCAATTTGAAATGATGTCTTGTTATTCAACATAAGATAGATACTTCAATAAAAGCAAAGTAATTAAAACTCCCTTCTGTCGAGATAGCTCCTTCTTAGGCGAATTCGGTAGTCACAAGCCCTTTCACACAGCGCGTTTTCCACCCTACGTGATTGTGCGGAGGATTTTTGTGTGTGTGTGAATGAAACTGCGAGTCGCTCATGCCTATTTCCTTGAAA
>JABUQX010007282.1:20000-23878 GCA_015478945.1 Trachelipus rathkii | reverse complement strand
AAATAACAATAAGTAATAGACTACTTATATTAAATTCAATAGTATATCAACGACAGAACTGAACTGGGAGATACGAAATAAACTACAATTTAAACGTTTTAAAAGTTATCGGACAAAAATACTATGGAAACTTCAATTCGACGGTTAAAAGCAGCAAAACTGTATGGTCCGCTGTCACTGTTCAAAGAAGGTTTCGTGTTGCGAATGTACAAAGTTTCTAAAATATGTAGGTTGGTTGTCGATTTATTTTCTGACACTATTTAAAAAATTGAAAATTTAGATGTTTTGCTGACAAGGAGGCACTTAGATTCAACTTTCTACTAGACTTTTTCAAACTCAATATTTTTCCCCTCTATCACAAAATACAATTAAAAATTGTAAATCACTCCAAATGACAAAAAAATCTCTTGACTCTCACTTGCTCCCTAAGCCTTAAACCTTATTACTACCATACTACAACAATCCAATTAAAAAGATACTAAGAACCTAATCACTGTCTAATGAAAATTTTTTCCACAGTTACAAATTTATTCTACCTTTAACTCGTCCCTTTTAAAATAGCCTCCTTTGCACATCACCCAAAGAGGATGCCCAACTTGCTCCTCATCTCGTATCATAAATTCACAGTGATGCTGTGTAATGCCCCTATTGCAGTTCTTCTCGGCCACCAGTGTGGAAGTGATTAACACCAAGGGCTTCCCATACAACAAACTACCACTTCAATTCTCCAAGCCTTTCTGACAATTAAAAACCACTCGCACGATAATGACCATCCCTTTTAATTTTTCCAATTTTTCAATACTATTGTCCCAAGCAAAAAATCGACAACAACTACATATTAAGAAGAAACCCTACACACTTGCCAAAACAACGAAACCTCCTTAACAGTGACACGGACCATACAAGTTGCTGCTTTTTTAACCCGTCTTTTCCCATAGATTTGTCCGATACCAACCTTTAAAACGTTAAATTGTAATATTATTCGATATAAACCAGAATAGTTTATAAAGAATTATTTATTGCAAATTTAATATAGTTATAACCTATTGTTAATGTACTTGATTTATATAGATTCATGTATATAATTAGAAATTAAGCCAAAGTTTACCTGATTATGTCTGTCCAAGCTCCGCTTCTCATTGTATCTTAAATAATAACACCGTTTAAAATTAAGTAAATATAGAGAGTGCTTTAATTTGTTTATATTAATAAAAATGTAAATGACTTTACACTTAAAATTTTTTTTAGTTGTAATATGTCTATATATTTAGCCTGTGACTGAAACTGGTTTTTCCGAAAACACGATGATAGTTATAATAAATTGTTCTCATGTCCAAAGGCCTGGTGCTACTTTTATCCCTCAAACTTAAAATCCCATCCTAGAAGCTGGTTATAATAATATATATATAAATAATATATATATAATATATATATAATATAAAATAAAATAAATATATAGATATATAATTAAGGTGCAACTTGTAAGTAAACCCAGTCAAAGCGTGCGTAGTGTAGTGCGCGCTGTAGGGTTTGTGTGAAGAGAAAGCGGAGACAAAAGAACGCCACGCGAGAGCGGGAGGAACCGGACAAGAGGAAGAGAGGAGAGAAAGAAAGGAGAGAGAGAAGAGAGGAAGAAGAGAGAGAGAGAAGAAGAGAGAGAGAGAGAAAGAGAAGAGATGAGAAGAGATGAGATGAGAGATGAGAGAGACGAGAGAGAGAGAAGAGAGAGAAGAAGTTCCCACAAAATAAATTCCAATTCAAAAACAAGTCAAGAAAGTTAAAATAAAAGTAACAGAACCGGCCCGATTTTATTGATAACTATTACGTAACATATGAAGACCATAAAAAAACAACAAAATAAAAATACAATTTCCAGTATATAAACAAAAAAGCCTCAAATTGAATCAATAGGCTAATTAAGACGAAACATTCCCTCGAACAATATCATAAAAATTAAATGTCAGATTTTCAAACATATGTGATTATAAATGAGAATACCTTACATTCATAACTAATACGGATGTTGTGTGTTAATATTCACCAATTTCAACGCAAGGATATGGATGACCCTCGCTTATAATGAGCACAATTTAGTAAATGATTTCAGACTTAATAAACTAAGATTAAAGTCAAGTGAGCAGGAGGCATAAAGGTCAGTAGCCTAAAACAGGGAACCTTTTTTTAAGACTTGAAAGAATGCAAGGAGGAAAATTGGGCTCAGAAATATTAGGGTTCAAAAAGGAATTCGATATAGCCTAAAGCGAGAAATAAATAAATACGATATGTAACGGGATAACTCACAACTCAAATACATACAAACATACATACATTCACGGCAAAATACTTAAGTCCTATGACCAACAGTTTCATATTATAGTGAAAAACAATGAAAATTTTCGTAAATGACCTTGAAAAGTTATGAACTCTCAATATGACAAATACATGACACACAATCATTTGTCTAAGTGAGTGCCGGTAAAAAAAAAAAAAAAAGAAATTTGGCAGCTAGCTATAAAGCTCGAGAAAATAGTTTTTTTTCGTTTTAAATGTTATAAATACCAATTTTTTTTCCCATTACAACTCAAATTCAAATTTTTAATACAAATTTCATGAAAATATGAAACTGCGATTTTTTTTTGGGCTAATTTTTTTCCATAGAAAAAGGTTATAAAATAACATTTTTCGAATTCATAACATTTTTCAGTCATTTCCAACGATTTTTATTACTTTTTCATTATATATATATATATATATATATATATATATAATGAATATATAATATAATATATATATATAATTCTAATATATAATATATATATATATAATATAATAATAACGTATATTATATATATAATATATTATATAATATATATATATATCATATATCAGAATATATCTTGAGTAAGAACGGAACTAACTATTCAATATTAGTCCCTTGTAAAAGGTTTTATCTAATCAATATAAAACCAAATGTTTCCTTTATTATTGGGACGCATACAAAAATTCGTCAAAAATTACGATACAAATCGATATCATTGATTACAATTACCGTAGAAGAAAAAGAAGAAAAAATTTGATACGATGGGAATGTGTCATTCAAAATTAACAGATGGGTTATTGAGCGAAACTATGTAGGTGATTTATAATGAAATTATATTATATTAATATAGTAGTAGTAGTAGTAGTAGTAGTAGTAGTAGTAGTAGTAGTAGTAGTAGTAGTAGTAGTAGTAGTAGTAAATGTTTATATAGTATGACTTTCTCAGTTTATTATCCATTGTCATATGAGTCAGATGCAAGAAACAGGTGTGTTAGTTTCGAATAAGAGTTCAAAGACAATAACTACCGGTACGACGGTTAGTTGAAAACGAGTTTTCTTACGTCTATATATAGATATAACCTAATAAGAACATATTGGCGTACGGTATTTAAATTTCGATGTATTTGACATTGTATAAGTTGCTCCACATTTAATACAGATTCTAGTTGTAATTCTTTAAGTGCCAATATTAATTATATACTCTGTTTAAGAGGATTACATTAACCAAATCAAACAAACAAACACACACACACACACACACACACACACACACACCCGCGAGCGTACACATACCTACACACACATTATTTCTCTGCGCATCTCTTTTAACTCCAGACTTAATCGCTATACGAATTCTTTCCTGTACATTAGCTGTAAAGTCTGTAACACTCATTCTATTTTTCCTTGTATTATAGCATTTTACCTTTTCATTTTGTACGGAATTTCCTTTTCCGCTACTTTGGTTAAGTTCATGATGTTCTCGGCCTTTCTTTACCAGTGACATAAAGGTATTTATATGTAAATAATGTGTGTGTAGGTATGTGTACGCTCGCGGGTGT
>JABUQX010007282.1:10000-17500 GCA_015478945.1 Trachelipus rathkii | reverse complement strand
ATCTATATAACAATTCAAAAATTAACAATAGGACCAACTATATTAAATTGCAATAAATTATCAACGGACAGATTGAACTTGGAGATATCGAATAATACTTACAATTTAACGTTTTAAAAGGTTGGTATCGGACAAAATACTATGGTAACTCATCTGACGGGTTAAAAGAGCAGCAACTTGTATGGTCCGCTGTCACTGTTCAAAGAAGGTTTCGTGTTGGCAATGTGTAAGGTTTCTAAAATATGTAGGTTGGTTGTCGATTTTGCTTGGGACAGTATTGAAAAATTGGAAAAATTAAAGGGATGGTCATTATCGTGCGAGTGGTTTCTTATTGCAGAAAAGGCTGGAGAATTGAATGGTAGTTTTGCCGCCTATGTTGGCAGTTCTGCTCGCCAGCTCTGTCACTCTGAGCTGGCGAGCAGAACTGCCAACATAGGCGGCATTACAGCCGTCACATGTGAATTTATAGATAAGAGATGAGCGAAGCACAGTGGGAATACCCTCTTTGTGATGGCAAAAGGAAGCTATTTTAAAGGACGAGTTAAAGGTCAGAATAATATTTAACTGTGGGAAAAAATTCATTAGACAGTGATTAAGGTCCTTACGTAGTTTTATATGGATGTGTTCGTAGTATGGTAAAGGTAAATAAAGTTTAAGCTTAGGGGCAGTGAGAGTCAAGAGTTTTTGATCAAATTTGGAGGATAACAATTCTTTTATGTATTTATGAATAAGAGAAGGTGGGAAAAAATTGAGTTTGAAAAAGTCTAGTAGAAAGTTGAAATCTAAGTGCATAAGAAACCACTCGCACGATAATGACCATCCCTTTAATTTTTCCAATTTTTCAATACTGTCCCAAGCAAAATCGACAACCAACCTACATATTTTAGAAACCTTACACATTGCCAACACGAAACCTTCTTTAAACAGTGACAGCGGACCATACAAGTTGCTGCTCTTTTAACCCGTCAGATGAGTTACCATAGTATTTTGTCCGATACCAACCTTTTAAAACGTTAAATTGTAAGTATTATTCGATATCTCCAAGTTCAATCTGTCCGTTGATAATTTATTGCAATTTAATATAGTTAGTCCTATTGTTAATTTTTGAATTGTTATATAGATTTCGATGTATATAATTAGAAATTTAAGCCAAAGTGTTACCTGATTATTGTTCATTTCCAAGCTCGCTTCATTTGTATTCTTTATAATAACACCGTTAAATATTAATGTTTAATATATAGAACTATCTTGTTTTGTTTATATTAATAAGTTGTAAAATGCCTGTTACACTAAGTTTTTTAGTTTTGTAATTATTGTTCTATATATTTTAGCCTGATGATGGAAACTGTGTTTTCCGAAACGTTGATAGTATAATAAAGTGTTCTCCATGTAAAAGGCCCCTGGTGCTACTTTTATATCAACTATATATATATATATATATATATATATATATATATATATATATAATATATAATATATATATATATATAATATATATATATATATATATATATATATATACTATACTATACTATAGAAAATATACCTTATAATAATAAATCTTATTTTAAATCCCAGAAAAAACCTTGACCAAATTCCGCATTTAATTCCCTTTCTTCTCAAAACCAAAGTTATAAAATATTGAAATGAAATATGGCGAGGACAAAAAGCATTAAGATAAGAAGAAACTGCAGAAAGCAGTGGTGGTTAAAAACTTTGAATGTTGACCAAAATTCAGGTTTGTCTTTCCTAAAATTATTATGAAGCTACAAAAATGGTTATCGTTATTTTTCTTCCTCCGAAGTTGGTAATTTTATTTATATTCTCAATTTTATATTTCTATACACTTCTAAAAATGTTTACAAATTTTTAAATCAGGAAAGAGATATATTAATTACGCAGAAGAGAGCTTCTAGTTTTTGTATTCGTTGGGGTCAATGTTCGTAGTTTTAAAAAAAAAAAAAAAAGTAAAAAAAAAACATTTCTTCAGCTTCTACAGGAGTTCTGTAACTCTTAGGTGAATAGCTTACTTAGATGAATATTGTAGTACAGAGATAAGTCACAATAACTATATATATATATATATAAAATATATATATATATATATATATATAATATATATATATATTATATATATATATATATATATATATATAATATAAATATATATATATAATATATATATATATATATTATATATATATATATATATAGTATACGAGATTAAACAGCCTTATTGATATGTTGTTCATCAATTCGAATAAGACAGCGGTTCTTAACATTTACTTTACTACTGGCACCCCCCCCCCTTTTTTTCCACGGATCTGAATTTTTATGAGTAAATATTTTGTCACGAAAAAACGAAATTATCCTTTTTAATACAAATAATATCCGAAACCCCCTAGATAAGCCAAGTTTTACACAAGCATGCATGGGGAAATAGAGATTTTCTACGTTTCCTTTCGAGCTTTCTATCATTATATCTTTCGTCTATCTATTTCAACAGCAGAGGATCCTAACTAACACTTCTTCAAACCTTCGCGAACCCCTCCTTTAAAGACATCGCGGTACTCCTACAGTCCCCTGTCCACACTTTTAAGAACCCCACTATGATATAAGGAATACCAGTTGACAAGAACAGTGACTTTTATTCTATTATTATATGGACGCTAAAATCTTAACTTATTCTTTTATTTAATGAGAAAGTGCAATTGTGACACCTTTCTTGTTTACAAATTACTCAATGCTGACAGACAGACCGTGACACATGAATGTTGCTGACATAGTTGATCTCTTTAAAGGAATCTTTGATTACTCTTTTAGAAAAAGTGCAATCTCCATTTATTTTGAGAATTTCTTTTATTATTATTATTTTTTTCAATGTTATTATTATTTTCAATATTATTACCTATTTAATTTTTTTCCATTATTATTATTATTATTATTATTATTATTATTATTATTATTATTATTATTATTATTATTATTATTATTATTATTATTATTAGTAGTAGTAGTAGTAGTAGTAGTAGTAGCACTAGTAGGAAGTAGCTGAAATACCGAATGAGGCAATGAAGCTTGAACGAATGCTTGATTTCTTTGCAAATTTTATTTAATTGTCGTTTACATAATTTTTTTTTCACGATTTATATACTAGGCCTGAGGAGTAGCTATAAGAGTAGTTGGGCTTGTCCATTACAGCTCAGAGGATTGGTCCGGTTATCAAATAGTATATTTAAAATTAAAGCTTTACCTCATTTACTGATCATTTACAATATATATTGTTAGATAATTACTTTATAACAGGGTTGATTAACCCCGCTTGGCGTGCAACACATGTGGCATATTGGGCCATTTAAAAGTATAGCTATTAGATATTAAATATATTAAATAAAATAAAAAGACTTTAATAATAATTAAGCATTCAATTTATATAGGGTATATATATATATATATATATATATATATATATATATATATATATATATATATATTATATATATATTATATATATATATATATATATATATATAGTATATATATATATATATATATATATATATATATATAAGTGATATTAGGGAGTACCGGAACCAGAATTTTTGGTTCGGCGGACCGGAACTTTCCGGAACCTTGAAAAAAAAGTTCCGGCCGAACCGAACTTTTCGACTTCGCTACACCTTACATAAAGCTGCGTTTCCAGAAGCCCAACTGTAGCCCGGGCGGGCACACATGCATCGTTTCCAGAGCCCGTTTGCGCACTTCTACGTCACGTAAACGTCACAGTCAGGATCCCGTGTTAAATCCTCGATTTCGAGAATTAATAAACGGGCGGCTGCGCAGAAGAATACTTTTGTTCACAAACCAAATCTTTTACAAAACGTGTATTCGGAAAATGGCTGCCAAAATTTTTTAAGATTTTTAGTAACTTATTTTATATTAAGATACTAAGATATCGATCATTTTTCATAAAATAGAGACATATAAGTATAAGAGTATTGCTTACAATATGCCAGCTGATCCGACGGGCGCGCTTGGCCGTTTCCAGGTACTAAAATTTCCTGTTCTCTGATTGGTCAATGTAATTTTTTTCAATTCGAAAGCGTTTCCGAGTCGATTTTGCACACGGGCTGCACTCGCGGCTTCTGGAAAACCCAGCTATTTTCTAGCTTAAAACTTGTCTGATAAAAATGGAGATCTCTCTAGAAGTATCTGTTCATCCTGTCATATCCATACTGTGAGCTCTTAGTTCTGCAAGCCAAAATTTGGATAAGCGGATCAATAAATTTATTATGTAAAAATGGAATATACTATAGCTGCGTTTCCAGAAGCCCGAGTGCAGCCCGTGTGCAAAATCGACTCGGAAACGCTTCGAATTGAAAAAAATTACATTAACCAATCAGAGAACAGGAATTTTAGTACCTGGAAATGGCCGAGCGCGCCCGTCGGATCAGCTGGCAATTGTAAGCAATACTCTTATCATGGGCGTATACAAAGGGGGCAGGGGGTGCACTTGTCCCTCCTAAATGTTGGCGAAACAAAAAAAATGAACCTTTTTTGCCAGACGACGTTTTTAAGTGTTTATTAGTGGAAAAACTAAAAAAGATACATCAATCGATAGATAATGAAGTAGTGTAATTATAATTACAAATTATTATAAATATTATAATATATATATATATATATAATATATAATATATATATATATAATATATATATAATATATATATATTATATATATATAATATATATATATATATATATAATATATATATATATATATATATATATATATTATATATATATATATATATATATATATATATATATATATATAATATATATATATATATAATATAATATATACAAATGTATTATAAATATATATATATAATATATATATATATCACTCAACATTTGCCACCCCCTAAATGAAATCCTGCCTAAGCCCATGACTCTTATACTTATATGTATCTATTTTATGAAATGATACGATATATAGTATCCTTAATATAAAAGGTTAACTGAAATATTAAAAAATTTTGGCAAGCCATTTGCGACACATGTTTTGTAAAAAGATTTGTTTGTAAACAAAGTTTCCTTCCGCTCAGCCCGCCTGTTTATTAATTCCCGAAATCGAGGGTTTAACAACGGCGCCTGACTGTGACGTAGAAATGAGCAAACGGCCTCTGGAAATGTGCGCCTTTGTGCCCGCCCGGGCTGCAGTCGGGCTTCTTGAAACGCAACTTAAATAAAGTTCTACGGGTCTTTTTAAAGTTAAAAAAGCTTTTTTCAAGAAGCGGGTAACGTGTTTAGATAAGAGATGACGTTAACTCCACAACCATTGGAGAGCAACTTATTTCCTACACCACAACATATATATATTCAAAATTCAAAAGAAAGTCATTTTAAGTTAAAATGAAAATTATGAATCTTGTTTTAAAATTTTAAAGTTTTTGCATATACAGTTTACGTAAAATATTTGTTTGTAGAGTTTTCTTACTTTAAAGTTATTTATTTAATAATAATAATTAAATATTAATAATAATAATAATAATAATAATAATAATAATAATAATAATAATAATAATAATAATAATAATAATAATAATAATAATAATAATAATAATAATAATACCCTGTACAAATTTTATTTATCCCAGGTCTAGATTCTAGAGCAGGATTGGCACAAAAAAGATCAAATATTTAAATCAACTGATTTTTTACGGTTTTTTTTTTTTATTAAAAAAATCATTTATTATTTTTGTGACATTTCTTAGACCACTTTTTTTCAAACTTAATAATTAATCCTAGCTTATTACCTAATTAATGATAAGTATATTCATCTACATAATAAGTAAATTCATCAATGTTGTTTCAAGTCATTTTTAATAAAGAAATAAATAAAATTAGAGTATTCAGATATTATACAGTAAAAAAAAACTTATTATATATATATATACAAAATATAATATATAATATATAATATATATATAGTATATATATATATATAATATTATATAATATAGTATATATATATATATATATATATAATATATATATTATATTTTAGTGTGCACCATACCAAAATTTTAGTCCGATACCGATACAAGTACTCACAATTTTTTCAGTGCCGATACCGATACCGATATACCAAAATTTTTGCCGATACCCGATACCGATACCGATAACTTTTATTTCTATAAATATGGACTTAATTATAATACTATATTATATATATATATATATATATATATATAATATTATATATAATATTATAATATATATATATATATATATATATATATATATATATATATATATATATATATATATATATATTAGGATGGAGTGAAAAATCAAAATTTTTGAAATCGAAATCGCCTGAGGTGCAAAAAGTATCGGTTAGGTCTCTTAAGAAAACTGTCAAAATTTGAGCAATTTTGGATGAGGGGATTTACTCCCTCAACTGTGTAATTATGACTCATGATCTCACAGCATTAAAATCATAATAATTTGAGTCAACTGTTATCAAAGACGTTCCAACTGCTGGAATAGTACACTTCATGTGATGGAAAGAATGGTATTGCTAAAACCTCTTACTTTGTACGCCAGTTCGTATTCCAAAGTGAACATTTTTACTAATGTGGAAATTGACATATCACACTGTAAGCCATTTAAACCATTTGAAGAAATTACCAAAAAAAACCAAGCGCCTCTACAGCTTCTGTCTCCGATGTAGTACCATTAATTCTCAACGCTAAGTAAGCATTTTTGAACCATCTTCAAATGAAAAAATTGAGACAGTTTAAAGAATGAAAGATGTAATAAAACTAGAAGCTAGAAATAAACGCTTTGGTTCTTGTGGAAAATTAATGACCTTTCATACTATTTGCCAACTTAACGTTAGATCCCCATTTATAAAGGCAAGTTTTTTTTTTGGAACACAATATTTTAGAGCAAGTTAAATCGTCACTTAGTATTGCAGTTGAAAAACTTCAATCCGAACAGTCTATTAATTCGCCACCCATTAAAAGGAAAAAAAAAACGAAATCTACAGAACCAACCCTTCTACAAGTAAATCAATAACAGATTCACTGGAAGAAGAGTTTCTACAGTCCAGTAGTGATGAAGAGACACATGCATTCAAAAGATGTAGTTAGTGCAAATGATTGAAAACTAATCACCAAGAAAACGACTAGATTCAAATGATGATCCTATAGTTCGGTGGAAGTTAAGAAAATGTTTACCCCACGCTTGAGTAAGCTTTCAAGGAATTACTTGGCCTGTCCTCCAAACTAGTGTTCCAAGTGAGAGAGTATTTAGCAACTGCTGGGCTAATATACAGTATGATGAAAAGAGAAAACAGACTCTCAGCAGAAAAGGCAGAAAAGTTGATGTTTCTTCAAGCACAACCTTCCTATATTTGAATTCAATACTAGTGCAAAAAGTAAATAATCCATTGTAAAATCTATTCATTAACGTGAGGTTTGGGAAAAT
>JABUQX010007282.1:0-5000 GCA_015478945.1 Trachelipus rathkii | reverse complement strand
CCCCTCTGTACATTTAATTAGTAAGGACTCGTCGCAGTCAGAAATCCACCCTATAGCTTCACGGGACTGCGACGGACCCTCAATATGGTAAATTCCTCAGTGTAAGGGTTCATCCCTTGACCCAGTGAGCCACAACCATACCCCCTCACAAACCCAGCCATTCACTCCTATTATGCATCTTTCTTTTCGAATCTGCCAAACTCACATTTCTCTCCTTCATACATTCCTTCACTAGCTCAATCCACTCTTTCTTCGATCTCCAAGCCGGTCGAATTTATCAACACATTCGCCACTATACATCTGCTTAAATAACCGACTAATCATTCATCCTTTCCACATGACCCAAACCATTCAACATACTTTCATTTATTCTCTCGTTTACCCTTTCTTCACACCCACAAAACTCTCTAATATGTTCATTCCTCATTTATCAATTCTTCTCACACCAGCATGCCCTAAGATTGTCCATCTTGAACACATTGAACTTTAGATTTATACTTCTTATTCCAGACCATAGTTCACTACTATACATAAAAACAGGTAACAACATACCCTCATGTAAGACCCTAGCGCACTCAAGACTTAGTCCCTTTACATTCACCAACGATTTAATTGCACCAGCCACCTTCCTGCCATTCACAACTTTCCTACTACACTCTGCATCCGTTCCTTCTCCATCAACATATACCCTAAATATTTAAACTGAGACACTTTTCCCAGCTGCTCACCATCTAACATAACTTCACACTGGAGGGACTGTTCTCACTCACAACCATAACCTTACTCTTATCACGTTTACTTTCAAACCCCTCCTTTTACACACCCTGCCAAAATCTCTCTACCAATCCTCTCAAACTCTCTTCAGATTCACCACACAAAACCAAATCATCCGCATATAATAGGTAGGGCACCCTCCACTCATCTCCATCATTCTAACACCATTTCCTGTCACGCCCACCTCAATTCTTTCATAACCCTCCATATACAAATTGAATAACAATTAGACAAACACAACCCTGCCCTCACTCCGCTATTAGTACTAAACCAATCACTTTTTGACACCATTTATTCTTACACAGGCTTCACTATGTCATACATACTTTTAATTCCATTCAGAAGCCTATCACCAACACTATGTCACTAACACCTGCCATAGACCTTCCCTATTAACCCTATCATACCCCTGTTGCAAATCCATTAAATCTAAAATACAATTTATTCGTTCTCTCCCTCCCATTTCTCTATTCATTTGCTTCAATGATAAAGATTGATCCACACATCCTCTACTCTCCTAAACGCACCTTGTCTTCACCAATCAGTCCTTCAGTCACTCGGCGCCACTCTTCGACCAAAACACCAGCAATATATTTTTCCCTACAACATTCAATAAACAAATCCCCTATAATTTCTACAGTTCCCTTTATCTCCCTTACCCTTATAAAAGGGTACTATTACTGCTCTCCTCCAATCCCTTGGAACTATACCCTCCATAAACGCTTATTACACAACTTCAAGATCAAATTCAGTCACCATCTTGCCTCCGTTCTTTATGATCATTTCACCAGTAATTTATCTATACCTGCAGATTTACCATTCTTCAACTTTCTCACTCTACCCATTTCCTCCTCTTTGCTAAAAACCTCATCCCCAAAAATACTTATTCCTTCTTGTACCATCAAACCCAAACACATCACTATCACCTTTCATTACTGCCAATATTATCAAGATTTTCAAAGTGTTCTTTCCACACTCTCCACTCACAGCCATTTCATCAGTTACAAAAACACCATCCCGTATTCATTATTCTAAGCAGGTTCCTCTTCTCAATCTTAACCTTTCGCGCTTCCATCCAGAAGAGCTTCTATTCCCTTGTATGTCCCCATTCATCCTTCCTCCAAACTGTTCATTACCTCTTCTTTTCTCTTACTATGCATCTTTTAGCATTCCTTTTTTCCTCCTTATATAATTTCCAAACATCTTTCTTTTTGAAACTTCATCCATTTTGCTTTTAGTACATTCAACCACGCCTTCTTTTTACTTTTAACCGCTATGCACACCTCTTCATTCCACACTCACTGTTAAACATTCTTACTTCCTACTTTTACACCCCCACACACTTCTTTTTCACTGCTAGCAATGCTTCCTTCATTTTGCTTCCAAGATTTATTGATTTCAACTGTTCACATCACTTGATTACTTCCGCGAGCCCGTTCTTAATACTTATCCTTATTACCTTGCTTACTTAACTTCTCTCACTCTTAATCTTACCCACTTCCTTCCGTATCACCGTCCTCTTCCATCCAAGTCCCCACTAACTTAATTTTACATAGTACAAACATAATGATCCGATAATCCCATTCCTAAACCCCTCACTGATTTAACATCCAAACACATACTTCAACATCTCCTTCTTCACCAACACAAAATCAATCATACTTTTCACTTCGATACCATCTCTACCTACACCAACTCTAGTATACTTATGGATACTCTTGTGTTTAAAGAAAGTATTACTTACACACATACCTCTCCCCTCACAGAAATCAATCACCTTCCTCCCATTCTCATTTTCTCCTGACACCCCAAAACCACCTGTTATACCATCCTTTTTTGATCATATATATATATATTATATATATATATATATATATATATATATATATATATATATATATATATATATATATATTATAATAATATATATATATATATATTATATATATAATATATAAAAAATACCGTATTAATAGTCAATATTTAGGCCTAGAAGGGGTATTGGTACTGCTGTATAATTTAAAACATCTTTAATATACATAAAAAGAGGTAATTTAAAAAAAAAAAAAAAAAAAACATTTTGTTTTAAAAAAAAACGTGTTTTTTTTTCAAAAAAAAAAACAAATTAAAAAAAACCGTTTTTTTCACAACCCTACTATATATATATGAAACTTTATGTATATGTGGGTTAAGGCGAGCTTTTTGGCTCGACTTAAGAATTCCCTCTCAGTTATGGGTTCGGATCCTCGTTCGGCTACGTGAACGGACACAAAAATTTGTCGTCAGTAGGAGATTATCTGTAATATTTACGTATTGCAGTTTACCTCATAGTGTATTACGCTAATCTCAATGCACACACATCACTACAAACAACAAAGTTAGGCTGCGTATTAGGATGCGAACCCACGCCCGCGGTAGCAGGCACTCCGACTACGTTGCGCTGAAGCAGGGCTTGCTATCGGGCCTCAATATCCTTGCATTTTACCACTTGGTTAGAAGGAACCATACAAATACTTTCCCTGACCAATTTCCGATCTCAGGATTGAGGTTATGTGGTGAGAGGTTTGTGTGGTGAGAAATAAAAATATATAGTATATATATATATATATATATATATATATATATTATATATATATATATATTATATATTATATATATATATATATATATATATATATATATAATATATATATATATAGATATATTATATAGTATAGTATATATATATATATATATATTATATATATTAATAATTATATATATATATATATATAATAATATATATAATATATATATATATATATATATATATAAATATATATATATATATAAATATATAATATATATATATATATATAGCTATATATATATATATATATAATATATATTATATACTAATAATATATATAATATCATATATATATAATATATATTATATATATATATATATATATAATATATATATTATATATATATAATATATATATAGCATATATATATAATATATATATATATACTATATTATAATTATATATATATATATATATATATATATATATATATATATATATATATATATATATATATATATATATATATATAATATATTATATTAATAATGTTTGCCTTTTATGTTTTTTATCTTCAAAGCATTAGGTGTATGAACAGTAAATCTTATTCGTTCGAAAACTGAAAAAAAAAGAATTTCCGCTTATAGGTGAAAGGGCATGTTTATTTATTGCACAGTTGGCCATTTTAGTAATGTCATTTCAGGGAGGATCTATGTCGTCCGAATAAGCTTTTTAATTTTTTCCTTCTGACGTAAAAATAATAACTGAAATATGGAAAGTGCGTTAACTGATTTAGGTGGTTATATATATAATATATATTATATAATATATATATATTTATATATTTAGATATAATATATATATAATATATATATATATATCATATATAATATATATATATATATTATATATATATATATATTATTATTAATATATATATATATATTATATAATATATATTAGTGATGGGACGATTAAGATTTTGACGATGACGATTATAATTAATTTTGACGATGACGATTAATTGGAAAAATATATTTTTAAAACCTATTATTTTAATTAATTAAACAAATTTATAATAAGGAAGAATTAAATTGTGTTCACTTCATTCTTATTTAAATGTGTAAATACATTAAGAACCGCATTAATACATAGAAAGTTTTCCTGTTATTCATTAACATCTTGGTTTTGTTTCTAATTTCTACATAATAATAATAATAATAATAATAATAATAATAATAATAATAATAATAATAATAATAATAATAATAATAATAATAAGGAAGTGGTAGAATCAAGAGGTGATAGAAGTGTGAAAAGGTAATAAGGATAAGTACTTTAAGAGCTTCGCAAGTAAATCAGTTGAATGTGAACAAGTTGAAACTGAACAAATCTGGAAGCAAATGAAGGAAGCGGTTGTTAGCAGTGCAAAAGAAGTGTGGATGTGCTAAAGTAGGAAGTAAGAATGTTAAAAGTAGTGGTGGTAAAAAGAGGTGATGCAAGCGGTTAAAAAAAGTTTAAAAAAGAAGCGTGGTTGAATGTACTAAAAGAATATGATTAGGTTTCATAAGAAAAATGCTTGGAATTATATAAGGAAAAGGAATACTAAAACGTGTAGGAATTATAGGGGAATTAGTTTATTGAGTGTTGTAGGGA
>JABUQX010007281.1:22500-30592 GCA_015478945.1 Trachelipus rathkii | reverse complement strand
CGAGCATGATTCTTTAAAGTGATTAGGAATCGATGCGACTAAAGGTAGATAGGGATCGATGCGGACGAATGCGATGTTTAACTCTTTTGAAGTTTGATTAAAAATATATATATATATATATATATTAATAATATATATTATCATAAATGCCGATGACTTCACCTCATTCTTCTTCAACTCTTTCAATTCTGCTGCCCTCTTCTACTTAAAATTGCCTCTCTTCTTAATCTTTCCGATTCTATTCACGCTGATCTGGATAGAATTCGATTGGGGTCGTCTTAACCTTGTGAAATTCGATTCTTTAAAAAACTCAACTTCTACATAATCTCCCTCTCTAAAACACTTTCTAACTTTCCAATCTCTTTTGACGGTTCTTATCTCTCCTGTTGACAATATAAACCATCCTTGGCATTAACATAAACAAAAAAAAATGTCTTGGAAACCTAACATCAACAACGGTTTTCTAGTGCGACCTCAAGAAACTGGGAGTTCCTGTTTAGACAGCGAGATTTTTTTTCTCTTCTCAGTTACCCCAGCTATACAAGGGTCTCATCCGCCCTTGTATGGAGTACTGTTCTCATATCTGGAGGGGGGGGCTCTGGTTTCACTCGGCTTTTGGACAGGGTCGGAAGTCAAAAACCAAAAAAGGCTTAATAAACTGTTTAGTACTTTCCAGTTCCTGACCCTCTATCTTGGGCCCCTTGCCCCGCGATGTTGGTACTTTATCTCTTTTCTATAGGTACCGCAGCGGCAGTTTCTCGAGGGAACTTACCACTCGCTTACGACGCCCTCGTAGCATAAGGGGTGCTGTATCTGCGCATGAGTTTTGTGTTGATATTGGTAACTCCAGGCTAGTCCGCTGCGGTGCTTCCTTCTTTCCTGCCACCTCTGTTCTGTGGAATTCTCTTCCATCTTCTGTGTTTCCTGCTGAATTTAATCTCCCTCACTTTAAAGCCTGCGTCTGTGCTCATCTGCGCAATTTGCGCTAGCGGATGAAATTTTGGCGTGCACACCCCCTCCCTGAATAGGCCTCTGCCCGTGAGTGGTGGTGACAACTGTAAATATATAATATATATATATATATATCTATTTATATACTAATATATATATATAATATAATTATATATATATATATATATATATATATATAATATATATATATATATATATATATATATATATATATATAATATATAATATATATATATTAATATATATATATATCAGCGTCTGTTATAGCCGTCATATGTATCTTAAAAACTATTAAATGCTACAGTAAAACGGAATACATTGCTGGAATGCTGGTACAAAGTTTAGCGCGGAAAATGTAAAAAAAAAAAAAAAAAAAAAAAAAAAAAAAAAAAAAAAAAAAAATAAAATATATATTTAAAAGTATAAATAGCTACAGCGAAAGGAATACATTTTTGGAAACTCTTGGTAAAATTTCACATAAGAAAATGTCAAAAAAAAAATAAATAAAATAAAAATATTGGTTAATAATTATAGTAAAATGATTAAGAGCCTATTTAGAGACCTTTTATTTGTTACTCGTTAAAATAAATAGACTTTCTATTAAATTTTGCTTTTTTTTTTTTACTAAAGAATACCCCAAGGGTATACCGCACCGATGGCAGGAGTCGGGTCTCTCGGCCTTCCGGGGAATTACGGGGTAGGACTAATTCCCCCCCTCCGGAGGGTCTCCGGAACCCCCGCTCTTTGGTATTTGGGTGTCGCGGGGTTCCTCCGCCCTCCCCGTAGGGGTATGGAAAACGTCCCCCCCTATGTTTCCCCCCCCCGCCCCCCGTCCCGGGCCCCTCGAGCCTTGTCCCTAGGTGCCGTATAAAGCCAAAAATTTAATAGAAAGTCTATTTAAATTTTAACGAGAAACCAATAAAGGTCCTAAATAGGGCCTTCTAATCATATAACTATAATTATTAACAATAATTTTTTTTTTTTTTTTTTACATTTTCTTATGTGAATTTTACCAGGATTCCAAAAATGTATTCCTTTTCGCTGTAGCTATTGTAGTTTTTGAGATTTTTTATTTTTTTTTTTTTTTTTTTTTTTTTTTTCATTCCAGGCAAACTTTGGACCAGCATTCCAGCAATGTATCCTTTTACTGTAGCAATAATAGTTTTTAAGATACATATGACGGCTATAACAGACGCTGGCCTATATCAGTAATATATATATATTAATATATATATAATATTTACTATATAATATATATATATATTAATTTAAAATATATATATATATATATATATATATAATTATATATATATATATATAATATACATAAAGATCAATATATTCACGTTTAACAAGAAATCTAAAGTAGTTTCACACCTTATTTATACATAAAGAGAATGTAACTAAAAGATGCCAAAGGCAACAATATAAACAATTTTATAATCTAAATTCACACACACAATCTCCGCTATTTCATTCGAGCACGAAGAGTCACCTTTTTTAATTGATTGAAAATAGCGGTTATTTAATCGTGATGATCATACACTTTTTCGTTTCTATTTTAGCATCCTAAACTAACAATGTTTATACGAAAAAGTTAAACATTATTTTTTGAAAAAATAAAAATTTCTCGGATTTTTCTCGTAAGCTATGTAAAATGAGTTAATAATTAATTAAATACTATTTCAGTTGATACATGGTGTTATGAGTCGCCTCTGATATATATATATATTTATATATTTATCATTAATATATATATATATATATATATATATATATATATATATATATATATATATATATATATATATATATATATATATATATATATATATATATATATATATATATATTATATATATATATTTTTAAATATAAATGTATAAAACAATTGAAAGTAACTACAATAACGGGTAATTGAATTAAGGCCCTCGCGGTTAAGTGAAAAACGCCGGTAAGTGAATTAAGGCTTTATTTGTGCCTCGCGAGTGCCTGCAAGCAAAACTACGTACTATGTACTAATATATATTAAGTGTGCAATAACACTAACTATAAAACAATGATAGAAAGGGAAATTTACACAATGTTTACCTTTAAATATATATTTAGTACATACAGTACATGATTTACAATTGAAAAGAAATAGAAATATAAAATTTTAAATACAAATATTTTTATTTTGAGGATGCCACATCTTCGTCCGACCGTACAATGGATGTTGGCGAATCTTCATCATCTGAATCTACAAACAACCCCCTTCGCTTTGCAGACGGTGATAGTGATGTAGTTGGTGTGGAATCTGAAGTTGGTGGCAGGCCAGACGTTTTCTGAAAAGGTTGCAAGGGAGCCCTTTTGGCAGAATGAAAAATAAATAAGCCTGTCTCATAGCAGTGCTCTTCTTCTCGATGTAAGAAACTTGAATATAACAGCAATGTCATTTGTTATGACAGCATTAACTATTGACGATCTTTCAAAGCTCACTTAACTTTATTATTTCTAGTTTCTCATTTAATATAAGAACGTACGAAGACTGTAAACAGACTGACCGCATGCATCGCAATACGCTGCAAAGCAGTTTGGCGATAGCGTCTGTTCGTTCGTGCGTGCGTTTCCTTCCGCACAACACTGAGTAGTTAAAAGCGCCGTTATTGCGAAACGCCGTTAAGCGAGTAGCCGTTATTGCGAGGTGCTACTGTATATATATATATATATGAATATATTATATATAATATATATATATATATATATATATATAATAGATATATAATATTTAAATTTATTATGTGTAACCACATTATATATATATATATATATATATATATATATAGTATATATATATATATATATATATATATTATAACCGTCATATGTATCTTAAAAACTATTAATGCTACAGTAAAACGGAATACATTGGTGGAATGCTGGTCAAATTTTAGTACGAAAATGAAAAAAAAAAAAAAAATAAATAAAAAAAAATATATCTCAAAAACTACAATAGTACAGCGAAAAGGAATACATTTTTGGAATCCTGGTAAAATTTTCACATAGGAAAATGCTTTATACGGCACACTAAGCGGGCTCGAGCCGACGGGGAACATAAGGGGGGGATGTTTTCCATACCCGCGTAGGGGAGGGCGGAGAACCGCCGCGCGACACAAAACCCAAATACCAAAGAAGCGGGGGTTCCCGGAGACCCTGCCCCAGAGGGGGGAAAAATAATCCTACCCCGTAGTTCCCCGGAAGACCGAGAGAGACCCGACTCCTGCCATCGGGGCGGTATATCCTTTAGGGTATCTTTAGTAAAAAAAAAAAAAGCAAAATTTTAATAGAAAGTCTATTTTATTTTAACGAGAAAACCAATAAAAAGGTCTCTAAATAGGCCTTTTACCATCTAAATAGGCCTTTTAATCATACTTAATTATTACATAAATGTTTTTTTTTTATTATTTATTTTTTTTACATTTTCCTATGTGAAATTTACAAGGATTCCAAAATGTATTCCTTTTCGCTGTAGCTATTTAGTTTTTTGAGAGATATATAATATATATTATATATATATTATTATATATATATATATATATATAATATAATAATATATATATATATATATATATATATATAATATATATTAATATTTATATATATATATATATATATATATATTTTTTTTTTTTTTTTTTTTTTCCGTACTAGAATTGGACCAGCATTCCACCAATGTATTCCGTTCTTGTGAACCATTAATAGTTTTTAAGATACATTGACGGTTTATACTAAACGCTGAACCTTATATATATTATATATATTATATATAATATATATATATATATATATATATATATTATATATATATATATATATTATAATTATATATATATATATATATATATGGTCATCCTCCCGAAAGCAACATGCATGTATCAAAAAAACTATAACAGCTACAGAAAAATAAATACAATTTTATTAATCAGGAGATTTTTATCCATGAAATTTTTAAAAAAAAAATTACGCTTTTGAAAATTTAAAATTGTTAAAAATGTTGGAAAATCTGTATATGATAATGATCATTTTTTGAAAAGAACGAAGGAGCTCTAGTGCTACGAGGGAACGTCAAAGTTGCCAAATGTCGATTTTTTTTAACTATAAGATATCCCAGGGTACACCACAAAGATGGACAGAGTCCTGGTTTCTCGGCCTACCGGAGGACGACGGGGGTACATCGTCCCCCCTGTCCCTCCGTCGGCTCAAACTCCCTAAAAAGGAAATAAAAAGAAAAATTAACATTTTCTCCAGAGCATAATAAAAAAAAAAACAATATTTGGTAACTCTTGCTCTCGTACTACAGGCGGCTCCACACATGCGGAGTTTGTCAAACCCTTGAAGCTTTGCGTTTTGCATTTGTTTTGTTTTTTTAAGGCCAATGTACGTATACACACATTCGTATATTTGACAAATTCGTTTATCGCAAAGTTTGGAGTGGGAATGACCAATATTTGTCATCAAATATGGACGAGCACGAGTAACTTTTAATTAGGCATAGCTGTAAAAAAAAATTTCAGCAATTGCAGTTATGGTTTCACAATAAAAGTACTATAGCCTGGTATGTTAATAAATAAATAAATAAATTATTAAAAAAAAAAAAAAAAAAAAAAAAAAAAAAAAAAAAAAAACTAGTTTCAACTCAAAGGCTTCGTATAGTATAGGCCTATTTGCAAATTGGAAGAATTAAATCCTATTTCATAATATATTAACATATTTATTTATTTTATAGCCGTATTTAATAATAAGTTAGGTCCGCATATTAACAAATATACTTGAATTGCACTGCCAAAGTATTGAAAAATGTCACAAATGTGTGTACGGGGATTTGATGGGTTTGCCATATTCACAAATCTTTTCCATCGCTTGTGGAAAAGATTTGCGCATTTGGCAAATCAAGCAAATGAGCAAAGCTTTGTCACAAATGACCCATACACACATGGGGTGTTTGGCAAAGGGTTCGACAAACTCCGCATGTGTGGAGCCGGCTTAAATGAAAATGTAAAATTTAATATCTTAAGGGTTGTTAGATTTTGCATTTGTGCTAAAAAATTGCTTAAGTTTTCGTTCGTTTTCATCAACCTTAGCGCAAAATCGTAAAAAAATGTTCATCAAACGTAAGGAATTTCTTTAATTCTGTAAGGTTGCTTTCGGGGAGGGCCTGGCCCATAAATAATATATATTATATATATATATATATATATATATATCATATTATATATTATATATATATATATATATATATATATATATATATATATATATATATAATATATATATATATATATATATATATATATATATTTATTTATAAGATGTTGACTCCAGGAACGAAGATCAATGAAAAAATCTAAAATAATTTCTATGATTTTAGGGTAAATACATTAGTAAATACTGGATTTTCAAATGTAATTTAATTAATATTAACAGAAAGTGAAAAGAAATTGCTATATATTTTTTTGTGCTTCATACCTATAGTCTTATAAAAATGAATAAGCTTAGGCTATTTATTTCAGTTTAAAAATTGATGAATGTACGTAAAGTTTTAGAACCGTCTTGATACTAATTTTGATATTTGAAATTTTTATATACTTTTGGTTGATTTCGGAAGTGGGGCCTTCGGCTCCTCCCTCTATATCATCCCCCACGTCCCCCGCTCGCTATGCTCGCGGGTCCGTGGTGGAGTTTTTTTTAAAATAAAAATACTCCTATAAATTATAGTAATAATCGAAATAATAGAAGAGTTTAAATTAAAGAACAAAAAAAATCATTTTCATATTTGAAATAAATAACATAAAAAAAATAAATAATAATAATATAATAATAATAATAATAATAATAATAATAATAATAATAATAATAATAATAATAATAATAATAATAATAATAATAATAAAATAATATTTTAAAAATATTTAAAGCCTGTTTTACTAAAAACATTTTATAATTTTATAAAAAATTTACCTAATAAATATTAAAATTCATAGATATATGCAAATAACGCTAATAATTTTTTAATAGAAATTGCCACAATAAAGAAAATACTCGAAATTAGTTGTTTTTCTTATCGAAAATTTTTCCCCTATATATAGAAGTCATCACCTTATATATATATATAATATATATATATATATATATATATATATATTATATATATAATATATATATATATATATATATATATATATATATATATATATATATTATATAATATAATATATATATATATATATATATATATATATATATATATAGACCTTTTTTGTTTTTGCGAATGGGTGAGTTTTTTTTTTTTTTTTTTTTTTTTTTTTTTATTATAGTTCCTACTTATACAGGATACCAAACAAAGAATTTTCACTGGTAACGAAACATGATCAAAAGTTTCGAAGTAATTTATTAAAATAATTTTAAAAATCCACATTTATAGTTAAATATTGTTTTTTAAAATGAAATATCTCCAAAAGTACGTCACTACAGAAAAAACAATTCACATCATTTGGAATCAGATATACAAGGCTTATTACACAACATGTAAAAAAAAATCATAAATTAAATATATCAAAAAGTACGACACTTACAGAAAAACCAATTACATATTTGGAATCAGCGTATAAAGCTTATTACAAATATGTAAAAAAAAAAAAAAAAATTAAGGGTGCTCGACCCAACGGAATGGGGACAGTGGGAGGACGTTTCTCATGCGCCGCTAGGGGAGGGGGCGGAGGAACGCCCGCGACACCTAAATACCAAAGAGCGGGGGTGCCCTCGGAGACCCTAACAGGGAGGGGGGGAAATCACGTCTAACCCCTGTCGTTCCCGGAGGCCGAAGAGACCCTAGACTCCTACCATCTTGCCGGTTTTAACCCTTGGGTATTCCTTTAGTAAAAAAATATAAAATAAAAGTTACGGATTCTAAAAACGTAACTGGTCATAGTATTTTTAATCATGTTTACGTTTTCTACCACTGAAATTCATTGTTGGTATCATATAGTAGTAATATATTAAAAAAACAAAAAAAACAAAATTCAAAACTGACCAATTGTGTAAAACAGAAACAGGTCCTTATATATACTAATATAGTATA
>JABUQX010007279.1:10000-16100 GCA_015478945.1 Trachelipus rathkii | reverse complement strand
TATTAATATATATATATAATTGTATTACTATAGAATCTATATATATATATAATCTATCATATATATATATATATATAAATATATATACTATATGATACTATAATATATAATATACTATATATATATATATATATATATATATAATCATATATATATATATAAATATATATCATATATATACTATTAAATATTATATATATATATAATATATATATAATATATATTATATATATGATTATATATTTATATATTTAAGGTAATACTAGGTTTGTTAATTTCTATATAATCTTTGTAATGGTTGTTCTGTTGTGATGCGGTTCTTGTGTTGACCGACATTATTCGCAAAGAGTTAATAAAAGTGAAGATTGAAATGCATAAAAAAATATTTAGATCCAAACAGGATTAAGATGCATATCATGTTCCACCTTTTATTGCAAACCAAAGCGAAAATTTATTAAAAGCAACTATGAAAAACAACCAAAAAGGCTGCTGTAGGTAGACCAAAGATTCAGAGAACCAACTATTTCGTTGTTCATGTTGGCCGATTCATTACTGTATAAAAATTTAGGTTGGATTGTACAACCAACCGTAATTCTGATGTACTGTCATTAACGTTGTGAAGTAACAAGATACAGTATTGAGCTGTACATTTAAACTGTTGGACACTTGCTAGAAACAATGTTTACTCCCTTAAGTTGTGGAAAGTGTGATGTACAAAAATCCCATTTTTTTACAAATCAATATTCCACCACAAAATTGTATTATATATATATATACTATATATATAATCATATAATAATATATAATAATAGATATGATATAGTAATAGTAATATTATATATATATATATATATATAGTATATATTATATATATTATCATATATTTATTATATATAAGTATATATACCTTATACTAGATATGCAAAGAACAGAAATTTAGGTAGTTCTGTAGCTACAAGAATATAAATTTCTTCAAAGTCTTTCATAAACCTCACACACCTTTAGATTATCGCTGGCTTAACGGCTCCCAAAGTAAGCGCGCCGAACGGAATAAGGGAATGGAATGACCATTACATTACTATATCATATATAATATTTATATATATATTATATAATAATATATAATATATATATATAATGATTATAATACCCATCATGGCAAAATATATATGATAAATAACTATATATATAAATATATATAATATATGCTAATAAATATATATTAAAAACATAATATATATAGTATATATATATATAATATATATATATTATATATGATATAATAATATAATCATATAATAAAATATATAATATATGATAAGTATACTTATATCTCATAGTATACTATATACTACATATACATATATATAATAAATATATATATAAAAATTATATATAATATTATATAATCATATATAAATTTATATATTATATATATATTAGATAAATATAATATGATTATAATATATAATATTATATATATATGATATATATAGATATATATAATATAGAAAATATATATTAGTATTATATATAAATATATATACTATATATACTTATATAATATATATTATATATAATATACTATATAATATATAATATGATATATATATAATATATATTATATGATATATTATATATATCTAATATATATATATATACTATATAATGATATAGTATATATATATATATATATACTAATCATATATCATATATAATATATATATATATAAAGATATATATATATATATACTATTATGTATATATATATATATAGTACTATATATATATATATAATAGATATATATTATTATAATATATATATATATATAAATATCAATATAACATATATATATATATATATACTATATATATAATATACCAATATATATATATAAATAATTATAACTATATATATATAATATATACTAATGATATAGTATATAGTAATAACTATGATATCAACATAATATAATATATAATAATATATACATATATTACGTATTATACATATATATATATATCATGAAATATCATAATAATATATATATTATATTAGTATAATATATATATATATATTATATATATACGTATATATATATATATATATATATATATAATATATATATATAGTATATATATATATATATATATATACTATTATACATATATATAATACTATAATATAATATATATATATAAATATATAAATATAATATATATTATGAATATAGATATATATAATATATAGTATAATAAATATAATATATGAAATTTATATATATATATCATATATATATATACTATATAATATAGATATAATATAAAGATATATATTATATAATTAATATATTTCAATATATATGTATATATATATATATTATCATATATTAAGTATATATAATATTTATAATATATAATTATATATACATATATATATTAGTATAAATATATATATATGATATACTAATATATATATATTATATATATATAGATATTATAAATACATATATATATATCATACTATATATATATATAATATAGTTAATTACTATATATATATATACATATATCATATATATATATATATATCATATATACTCATACTATACTATTATATATAAATACTATACTATAATATATATATATTACTTTATATAATACTATATATATATTATATATATATATATAATATCTATATAGATAATATATATAGTATAGTATATCATATATATATATATAGATAAATATATATATAGTATATAATAGTATATATATTAAATACTTATATATATATATTATATATATATATATATATAATATATATATATATATATAGTATAGCTAATATATATTATATATATATATATGATAATATATATATACTATTATATATATATATATATATATTATATTGATATATATATATATAGTACCGTAACCTTTAATTAATTTAGTTATATATTATATATATATATATAAATATATATATATATAATATCATAATATATATATATATATATAGATATATATATATATATATTAATTTAATAATAATTAATAATAATAAATAATAATAATAATAAAATTAACTAATAAAACTAATAATAATAGACAAAAATATTTATTACCACTAAATGAAAACGCAAAACACAACGAACTGAACCCCAAAAAATATCTCAATTAAAATCTAAGACTGTTAAAAAGACGATTAATAAAGAGGGGTTAGGCCTAAAGGAAAATGTAGCGCCTCAGAGCTCGAACCAGCTTACCGATATAATCCATATCTTCTTTTGTGATGTATACTACCAAATGATATATATATATGATAATATATTATATAAATCATATATATATATAATATATATATATATAATAGATATATATATATATATATACTCATAGATACAAGACTATATATATATAATATATATATCGTAATATATATATATTATATTAAAATTATATATATATATATTATTAATATATACATATATATATGAATAATAATATATATAATAGTAATAAACGATAAGACTATGATATATATATATATATATATGATATATACTATATATATTATAGTGAGTATAGAAGATATGATGGATAATGATATATATTGATATAATATATAGTATATGTATGTGTCGTGTGTGTGTACTTGTGTGTGTATACATGTTTGACACTGTTAGTACGCTCGTTGAAGCGTTTTCCATGGATAAACTCCATTATAGTCTCTTTCCTTTTCTCTTTTTATTTAAAAAAAAAGCCTAAACGAATGTCTAAGCAAAGAAGAAATAAAGATTCATGACCTCGTCCATTCATTACTGAACGAATTAATTATCCTTTTTTTTTTGCATCCTATGGAAGGAAGAAGAAGAAAACAAAAAGAAGACTGGAAAATGCACAGAGCCCCGCCACGTTGGTCGTTTGTTCCATTTGCTTAGACTTGAGCTTAATTTATTAACTTTGTTACTTAAAAAAAGGTTAATTAAATTAAAATCATTAAGAAAATGTAATTAAAATTTAAAGTTTGATATGATATATCTTTTGTATGTAAAATAATTAAGCTAATGGGTTTCTTACTAAGGTCATTGAAATGTTTTTTGTCAAGTTTTAGGTGAGGAATATCTATCGTGATAGTAGAAACACTAATTTACATAGTATGACGTACAATATAATAAAGTACGTTCATGGAAAGGTGACCTAAATAGAAGATAAAATAAAAATACTACTTCTACTTCCACTTTTACTACTACTACTTACTACTTACTACCTACACTATACTACTAGCTACTCACTACTACTCACGTACTACTACTTACTGCACTACATAACAACTAAACTACTAACTTACTAGTACTACTACTACTTACTACTACCTATACTACTTACTTAACTCTACTACACGTTACTGACTCATACTACTACTTATGAATGAATTAATAATTAATCAATAATCAATAATCAATAATAATAATAATCAATAACTAATAATAATAGATAATAATAATAATAATAATAATCAATAATAATAATAATAATAATAATAATATAATATTAGATAAGAATTAATAATTAATGAAAGTCTTATTTTAAATAACAATGTAAGAATAAAAACAAAAACAAAAACAAAAAAAAACAAACAAAACAAAAACAAAACAAAAAACAAGAAAACAAAACTAAAAACAAAAATTAAAAAAGAAAAATAAACGCAACAAAAAAAATAATAACTAAGGGAGAAATAATAATAATAATAATAATAATAATACTAATGATAGAGGGATATAATAATCAACAATGTGTTACAATAAGTTACTAATAGATATCACATCAATTAACTAATAATAATATAATATATACTCATCGCCTCTCTCTCTCTCTCTGCTCCCCTCTCTTTCTCTAACTCTCTTTCTGTTACTCTTTCTGTTCTCTCTTGCCTCTCGTCCCTTTCTGTTTCTCTCTCTGCTCTCTCCTCTCTCTCTCTTGCACGCACACAACATGTAGAGGGGAGCATTTTTTTAAGGACAACTGAATGCAGAAGATTGAGTTTGCAGATCATTTGCATTTCTGTTTTTCTAAAACAAAGCGTTTTATACATACTCAAAAAAAAAAATACTTCAGTAAAATGCTAGAAGTCAAAGGAATAATATTAACGATCCTAAAAATGTAATCTAATACAGGATGAATTTAAAAATAACCTTCATAAAACACACACAGCACACACATTATAACCCACATGCGCACCTACTTACCTCTACACACAAGCCATACATACATACATACACATATATATGACTATATATATATATTATATATTATATAGATATTATAGCTATATATATATACTATATATAATGATATTATATATATATATTATAATATAATATATAGAATAATATATATATAAATATATATATATATACTTATAATAGTATATTATAATATAATATATCATAATATAATATATTATATATATAGTATATAATAATATATATATATATATATATATATATATATTTAATATATATATAGATATATACTATAATATATACTTATTATAATATATATAATATATATAATATACCTGATATATATATATATTATATATAGTATATTAATATATATAAATATATATAATATTATATATTATATAGATATATAATTATATATATATGATATTATATACTATATATATTAATATATATATATATATATATATATACTATATATATTATTTAATCATAAATATATTATAATATAGTATAATATATAATATAATATATTATATATATATATATATATATATATACTTATATATATATTATATACTATATATATATATAAATAATATATATATATATCTATTATATAATATAATACTATTTAATATATTATCATATATTATAAATATCATATATATATATATATTAAATATATATATAATATATATATATATATAACTCTGTAGGGAGCTAGAAAGGCTGACTGATATTATATAGATATATATATAAATATATTATATATACTTATATATATATATTATATATATACTCTATATATATATTGATATATATATTTTATTATATATATATATATG
>JABUQX010007277.1:5000-14595 GCA_015478945.1 Trachelipus rathkii | reverse complement strand
TAATTTTTAGATGGTTCTCAGATCTACATTTTGATGATTGTCACTTATTGTCTTTAATATTTAGATTAGGTGAAGTGTTTAAATTTGTGAGTAGTTGTCGTATTTTCATTCTGGATATACATTCCTGCATAATACGCTTTCCAAAATAGACACTTTTTCCAATTTGGTTGATTTAATACAATCTTTTAAACATAATTTTTAGATGGTTCTCAGATCAAAATTTTGATGCCTGCCACTTAGTGGATTTAATATACACATTATGTGAGGTCCTCGAATTTATGATTTATTGTCGAATTTCAATTCTTGATCTACATTCCTGATTAATACGTCTTACAAAAATGTCACTTTTTCTAATTTTTTTGATTAAATATAATAAATAGATTGGTCTCAGATCTGACTTTTGATGCTTGCCAACTTGTACATATTATAAGATTATTCAGTGGTAACCTGATAATTGTAACTAATTGTTGAATTTTTAATCTTGATCTACATCCTAGAATAATAAATCTTCAATTATTTGCCATTTTTTATAAATTTCATTTTTAAACATAATCTTTAGATGGTTCTCACATCTAAATTTTGATGCCTGCCACTTTGTGGATTTAATATTTACACTAGGTACGGTCCTCGGAATTTTGACTAGTTGTTGAATTTGAATTCCCGATCTACATTCTTGATTAATTCGTCTTCAAAAAATGCCACCTTTCCAAATTTTGTTGATTAAATATAATTTATAGATTCTTCTCTGATGAGTTTTGAAGATTGCCAACTAATGCATGTAATAATATGGTTCGCCTTTAAATTGCGAATGGTATCTAATTGTTGAATCTCTAGTTTTGATCTACATTCCAGAATAATGCATCTATAAATATTTGCCATTTTCCTAATTTTCCTTTTCTAAACATAATATTTATATGGTTCTCAAATCTAAATTTTGATGCCTGCCACTTAGTGGATTTAATATACACATTATGTGAGGTCCTCGAATTTATAATTTATTGTCGAATTTCAATTCTTGATCTACATTCCTGATTAATACGTCTTACAAAAATGTCACTTTTTCTAATTTTGTTGATTAAATATAATCAATAGATTGGTCTCAGATCTGAGTTTTGATGCTTGCCAACTTGTACATATTATAAGATTATTCAGTGGTAACCTGATAATTGTAACTAATTGTTGAATTTTTAATCTTGATCTACATCCTAGAATAATAAATCTTCAATTATTTGCCATTTTTTATAAATTTCATTTTTAAACATAATCTTTAGATGGTTCTCACATCTAAATTTTGATGCCTGCCACTTTGTGGATTTAATATTTACACTAGGTACGGTCCTCGGATTTTTGACTAGTTGTTGAATTTGAATTCCCGATCTACATTCTTGATTAATTCGTCTTCAAAAAATGCCACCTTTCCAAATTTTGTTGATTAAATATAATTTATAGATTGTTCTCTGATGAGTTTTGAAGCTTGCCAACTAATGCATGTAATAATATGGTTCGCCTTTAAATTGTGAATGGTAACTAATTGTTGAATCTCTAGTTTTGATCTACATTCCAGAATAATGCATCTATAAATATTTGCCATTTTCCTAATTTTCCTTTTCTAAACATAATATTTATATGGTTCTCAAATCTAAATTTTGATGCCTGCCACTTAGTGGACTTAATATACACATTATGTGAGGTCCTCGAATTTATGATTTATTGTCGAATTTCAATTCTTGATCTACATTCCTGATTAATACGTCTTACAAAAATGTCACTTTTTCTAATTTTGTTAATTAAATATAATCAATAGATTGGTCTCAGATCTGAGTTTTGATGCTTGCCAACTTGTACATATTATAAGATTATTCAGTGGTAACCTGATAATTGTAACTAATTGTTGAATTTTTAATCTTGATCTACATCCTAGAATAATAAATCTTCAATTATTTGCCCTTTTTTTATAAATTTCATTTTTAAACATAATCTTTAGATGGTTCTCACATCTAAATTTTGATGCCTGCCACTTTGTGGATTTAATATTTACACTAGGTATGGTCCTCGGATTTTTGACTAGTTATTGAATTTGAATTCCCGATCTACATTCTTGATTAATTCGTCTTCAAAAAATGCCACGTTTCCAAATTTTGTTGATTAAATATAATTTATAGATTCTTCTCTGATGAGTTTTGAAGATTGCCAACTAATGCATGTAATAATATGGTTCGCCTTTAAATTGCGAATGGTATCTAATTGTTGAATCTCTAGTTTTGATCTACATTCCAGAATAATGCATCTATAAATATTTGCCATTTTCCTAATTTTCCTTTTCTAAACATAATATTTATATGGTTCTCAAATCTAAATTTTGATGCCTGCCACTTAGTGGATTTAATATACACATTATGTGAGGTCCTCGAATTTATAATTTATTGTCGAATTTCAATTCTTGATCTACATTCCTGATTAATACGTCCTACAAAAATGTCACTTTTTCTAATTTTGTTGATTAAATATAATCAATAGATTGGTCTCAGATCTGAGTTTTGATGCTTGCCAACTTGTACATATTATAAGATTATTCAGTGGTAACCTGATAATTGTAACTAATTGTTGAATTTTTAATCTTGATCTACATCCTAGAATAATAAATCTTCAATTATTTGCCATTTTTTATAAATTTCATTTTTAAACATAATCTTTAGATGGTTCTCACATCTAAATTTTGATGCCTGCCACTTTGTGGATTTAATATTTACACTAGGTACGGTCCTCGGAATTTTGACTAGTTGTTGAATTTGAATTCCCGATCTACATTCTTGATTAATTCGTCTTCAAAAAATGCCACGTTTCCAAATTTTGTTGATTAAATATAATTTATAGATTGTTCTCTGATGAGTTTTGAAGCTTGCCAACTAATGCATGTAATAATATGGTTCGCCTTTAAATTGTGAATGGTAACTAATTGTTGAATCTCTAGTTTTGATCTACATTCCAGAATAATGCATCTATAAATATTTGCCATTTTCCTAATTTTCCTTTTCTAAACATAATATTTATATGGTTCTCAAATCTAAATTTTGATGCCTGCCACTTAGTGGACTTAATATACACATTATGTGAGGTCCTCGAATTTATGATTTATTGTCGAATTTCAATTCTTGATCTACATTCCTGATTAATACGTCTTACAAAAATGTCACTTTTTCTAATTTTGTTGATTAAATATAATCAATAGATTGGTCTCAGATCTGAGTTTTGATGCTTGCCAACTTGTACATATTATAAGATTATTCAGTGGTAACCTGATAATTGTAACTAATTGTTGAATTTTTTATCTTGATCTACATCCTAGAATAATAAATTTTGTTGATTAAATATGAATCAGAATAATGCATCTATAAATATTTGCCATTTTCCTAATTTTCCTTTTCTAAACATAATATTTATATGGTTCTCAAATCTAAATTTTGATGCCTGCCACTTAGTGGATTTAATATACACATTATGTGAGGTCCTCGAATTTATAATTTATTGTCGAATTTCAATTCTTGATCTACATTCCTGATTAATACGTCTTACAAAAATGTCACTTTTTCTAATTTTGTTGATTAAATATAATCAATAGATTGGTCTCAGATCTGAGTTTTGATGCTTGCCAACTTGTACATATTATAAGATTATTCAGTGGTAACCTGATAATTTTAACTAATTGTTGAATTTTTAATCTTGATCTACATCCTAGAATAATAAATCTTCTATTATTTGCCATTTTTTATAAATTTCATTTTTAAACATAATCTTTAGATGGTTCTCACATCTAAATTTTGATGCCTGCCACTTTGTGGATTTAATATTTACACTAGGTACGGTCCTCGGATTTTTGACTAGTTGTTGAATTTGAATTCCCGATCTACATTCTTGATTAATTCGTCTTCAAAAATGCCACGTTTCCAAATTTTGTTGATTAAATATAATTTATAGATTGTTCTCTGATGAGTTTTGAAGATTGCCAACTAATGCATGTAATAATATGGTTCGCCTTTAAATTGCGAATGGTATCTAATTGTTGAATCTCTAGTTTTGATCTACATTCCAGAATAATGCATCTATAAATATTTGCCATTTTCCTAATTTTCCTTTTCTAAACATAATATTTATATGGTTCTCAAATCTAAATTTTGATGCCTGCCACTTAGTGGATTTAATATACACATTATGTGAGGTCCTCGAATTTATAATTTATTGTCGAATTTCAATTCTTGATCTACATTCCTGATTAATACGTCCTACAAAAATGTCACTTTTTCTAATTTTGTTGATTAAATATAATCAATAGATTGGTCTCAGATCTGAGTTTTGATGCTTGCCAACTTGTACATATTATAAGATTATTCAGTGGTAACCTGATAATTGTAACTAATTGTTGAATTTTTAATCTTGATCTACATCCTAGAATAATAAATCTTCAATTATTTGCCATTTTTTATAAATTTCATTTTTAAACATAATCTTTAGATGGTTCTCGCATCTAAATTTTGATGCCTGCCACTTTGTGGATTTAATATTTACACTAGGTACGGTCCTCGGAATTTTGACTAGTTGTTGAATTTGAATTCCCGATCTACATTCTTGATTAATTCGTCTTCAAAAAATGCCACCTTTCCAAATTTTGTTGATTAAATATAATTTATAGATTGTTCTCTGATGAGTTTTGAAGCTTGCCAACTAATGCATGTAATAATATGGTTCGCCTTTAAATTGCGAATGGTAACTAATTGTTGAATCTCTAATTTTGATCTACATTCCAGAATAATGCATCTATAAATATTTGCCATTTTCCTAATTTTCCTTTTCTAAACATAATATTTATATGGTTCTCAAATCTAAATTTTGATGCCTGCCACTTAGTGGATTTAATATACACATTATGTGAAGTCCTCGAATTTATAATTTATTGTCGAATTTCAATTCTTGATCTACATTCCTGATTAATACGTCCTACAAAAATGTCACTTTTTCTAATTTTGTTGATTAAATATAATCAATAGATTGGTCTCAGATCTGAGTTTTGATGCTTGCCAACTTGTACATATTATAAGATTATTCAGTGGTAACCTGATAATTGTAACTAATTGTTGAATTTTTAATCTTGATCTACATCCTAGAATGATAAATCTTCAATTATTTGCCATTTTTTATAAATTTCATTTTTAAACATAATCTTTAGATGGTTCTCACATCTAAATTTTGATGCCTGCCACTTTGTGGATTTAATATTTACACTAGGTACAGTCCTCGGATTTTTGACTAGTTGTTGAATTTGAATTCCCGATCTACATTCTTGATTAATTCGTCTTCAAAAAATGCCACGTTTCCAAATTTTGTTGATTAAATATAATTTATAGATTGTTCTCTGATGAGTTTTGAAGCTTGCCAACTAATGCATGTAATAATATGGTTCGCCTTTAAATTGTGAATGGTAACTAATTGTTGAATCTCTAGTTTTGATCTACATTCCAGAATAATGCATCTATAAATATTTGCCATTTTCCTAATTTTCCTTTTCTAAACATAATATTTATATGGTTCTCAAATCTAAATTTTGATGCCTGCCACTTAGTGGACTTAATATACACATTATGTGAGGTCCTCGAATTTATGATTTATTGTCGAATTTCAATTCTTGATCTACATTCCTGATTAATACGTCTTACAAAAATGTCACTTTTTCTAATTTTGTTAATTAAATATAATCAATAGATTGGTCTCAGATCTGAGTTTTGATGCTTGCCAACTTGTACATATTATAAGATTATTCAGTGGTAACCTGATAATTGTAACTAATTGTTGAATTTTTAATCTTGATCTACATCCTAGAATAATAAATCTTCAATTATTTGCCATTTTTTATAAATTTCATTTTTAAACATAATCTTTAGATGGTTCTCACATCTAAATTTTGATGCCTGCCACTTTGTGGATTTAATATTTACACTAGGTACGGTCCTCGGATTTTTGACTAGTTGTTGAATTTGAATTCCCGATCTACATTCTTGATTAATTCGTCTTCAAAAAATGCCACGTTTCTAAATTTTGTTGATTAAATATAATTTATAGATTGTTCTCTGATGAGTTTTGAAGCTTGCCAACTAATGCATGTAATAATATGGTTCGCCTTTAAATTGCGAATGGTAACTAATTGTTGAATCTCTAGTTTTGATCTACATTCCAGAATAATGCATCTATAAATATTTGCCATTTTCCTAATTTTCCTTTTCTAAACATAATATTTATATGGTTCTCAAATCTAAATTTTGATGCCTGCCACTTAGTGGATTTAATATACACATTATGTGAGGTCCTCGAATTTATAATTTATTGTCGAATTTCAATTCTTGATCTACATTCCTGATTAATACGTCTTACAAAAATGTCACTTTTTCTAATTTTGTTGATTAAATATAATCAATAGATTGGTCTCAGATCTGAGTTTTGATGCTTGCCAACTTGTACATATTATAAGATTATTCAGTGGTAACCTGATAATTTTAACTAATTGTTGAATTTTTAATCTTGATCTACATCCTAGAATAATAAATCTTCTATTATTTGCCATTTTTTATAAATTTCATTTTTAAACATAATCTTTAGATGGTTCTCACATCTAAATTTTGATGCCTGCCACTTTGTGGATTTAATATTTACACTAGGTACGGTCCTCGGATTTTTGACTAGTTGTTGAATTTGAATTCCCGATCTACATTCTTGATTAATTCGTCTTCAAAAAATGCCACGTTTCCAAATTTTGTTGATTAAATATAATTTATAGATTGTTCTCTGATGAGTTTTGAAGATTGCCAACTAATGCATGTAATAATATGGTTCGCCTTTAAATTGCGAATGGTATCTAATTGTTGAATCTCTAGTTTTGATCTACATTCCAAAATAATGCATCTATAAATATTTGCCATTTTCCTAATTTTCCTTTTCTAAACATAATATTTATATGGTTCTCAAATCTAACTTTTGATGCCTGCCACTTAGTGGATTTAATATACACATTATGTGAGGTCCTCGAATTTATAATTTATTGTCGAATTTCAATTCTTGATCTACATTCCTGATTAATACGTCCTACAAAAATGTCACTTTTTCTAATTTTGTTGATTAAATATAATCAATAGATTGGTCTCAGATCTGAGTTTTGATGCTTGCCAACTTGTACATATTATAAGATTATTCAGTGGTAACCTGATAATTGTAACTAATTGTTGAATTTTTAATCTTGATCTACATCCTAGAATAATAAATCTTCAATTATTTGCCATTTTTTATAAATTTCATTTTTAAACATAATCTTTAGATGGTTCTCGCATCTAAATTTTGATGCCTGCCACTTTGTGGATTTAATATTTACACTAGGTACGGTCCTCGGATTTTTGACTAGTTGTTGAATTTGAATTCCCGATCTACATTCTTGATTAATTCGTCTTCAAAAAATGCCACCTTTCCAAATTTTGTTGATTAAATATAATTTATAGATTGTTCTCTGATGAGTTTTGAAGCTTGCCAACTAATGCATGTAATAATATGGTTCGCCTTTAAATTGCGAATGGTAACTAATTGTTGAATCTCTAATTTTGATCTACATTCCAGAATAATGCATCTATAAATATTTGCCATTTTCCTAATTTTCCTTTTCTAAACATAATATTTATATGGTTCTCAAATCTAAATTTTGATGCCTGCCACTTAGTGGATTTAATATACACATTATGTGAGGTCCTCGAATTTATAATTTATTGTCGAATTTCAATTCTTGATCTACATTCCTGATTAATACGTCTTACAAAAATGTCACTTTTTCTAATTTTGTTGATTAAATATAATCAATAGATTGGTCTCAGATCTGAGTTTTGATGCTTGCCAACTTGTACATATTATAAGATTATTCAGTGGTAACCTGATAATTTTAACTAATTGTTGAATTTTTAATCTTGATCTACATCCTAGAATAATAAATCTTCAATTATTTGCCATTTTTTATAAATTTCATTTTTAAACATAATCTTTAGATGGTTCTCACATCTAAATTTTGATGCCTGCCACTTTGTGGATTTAATATTTACACTAGGTACGGCCCTCGGATTTTTGACTAGTTGTTGAATTTGAATTCCCGATCTACATTCTTGATTAATTCGTCTTCAAAAAATGCCCCGTTTCCAAATTTTGTTGATTAGATATAATTTATAGATTGTTCTCTGATGAGTTTTGAAGCTTGCCAACTAATGCATGTAATAATATGGTTCGCCTTTAAATTGCGAATGGTAACTAATTGTTGAATCTCTAGTTTTGATCTACATTCCAGAATAATGCATCTATAAATATTTGCCATTTTCCTAATTTTCCTTTTCTTAACATAATATTTATATGGTTCTCAAATCTAAATTTTGATGCCTGCCACTTAGTGGATTTAATATACACATTATGTGAGGTCCTCGAATTTATGATTTATTGTCGAATTTCAATTCTTGATCTACATTCCTGATTAATACGTCTTACAAAAATGTCCCTTTTTCTAATTTTGTTGATCCGTTACATACATTGGTATTCTTTTCATCCCGTCAATACAAAAATTGGTACCCTCTCTGTATTATTTTTACGAGCTCTACGGATTTGCTCCCCTTCAACATTGCAAGATGTATTAAATTTTCTTTTTATAACTTTTAAAACTTTACAATATAATTCATATATAATTAATAAAGCATTAAAGGAAGCAAAAGAGAAATTTTACCATACCCATAATCCAGCACCTCAAGAGGAAAAAATCACCTATTTGTCAGTCCCGTATCCCATTCTTTAGTTCATCAAGAAAATTATACCGAATACCCTAGTTACTACCCCATCAAATACACTACCTCTTAAAAAAGTTTTGAAACCCAATAAATTTAGAAATGCCACCAATAAACAATGCATATATAAGATCCCGTGTCATGATTGTACAAGTATATATATAGGTGAAACGGTGGATTTAAATAGACGTAATAGTCAGCACAGACACGATTTAATTTCCGACAAAAAAAATTCAGCACTTACCCATCATAGGAGAAGTTTAATATATATATATATATATATATAGGTGAAACGGTGATATAATATATGACAAATAGTCAGTCACAGTAACACGATTTAATTTCCTGACAAAAAACGATTCATGCACTTACTCATTCATAGGAAGAAGTTTTAAAACCACATACAAATAAATATCGAGCAACATGGAAGCCTGTAATTTTTGCACTTCAGACAATAACAAAAAGGAAACTAATTGAATCCTATTGCATAAAAAATAGTGATAATTATAATAAAATGGCAGGAGAAGTAAACATAGATTTCTGCTTTCTGTTAATTAAATAATGAGGGATATAAGATTTTACAAAAAGATCGATAATAAACTAAATAAACAACAACCATCCAGTCAATAAATAGATCATCTTTGGAGTCCCATCAACGTAGAAGTCTTTGTTTTGTTTGAAGCTCACCTGAAGAGGCCGTGCTGGAAGCCGGCGAAAGCTAGTGAGAACAAAAATTAAATTTTTGTTAA